>JAUJPO010033340.1:0-12612 GCA_032270745.1 Tiaropsis multicirrata | reverse complement strand
CAAAATATTAAATTTTACCCCCCCCCCCCCCCCCCCATTCGGCAATATTTTTTTATCTTTTATGATCGCTTGCAACATGAAGTTTATAAATAGTGTTTAAGAAAAACCACAACATTTCCCTAAACTAAACGCCCTTAATTATTTTATTTTTTTGCTCTCTTTGCATTTTTAGGCCACTATATTACTTGGGTCAAAAGATCTTCACCCGTTTCGATGTCGCTGGATATCTATCCGTTCCTGATATCGTAATCCGAAACTGGCTCGAGGTACGTTCCTATTTCTTCCAAATGTTTTTTTATCATTTTACGGAGAAAAAACACTATGCTTCTGAAATGTCATTAAATTGGTAACATTACAGGTCTTGTTTTAAATGTACTAAGTTTTCATGAGATCTATGTATGGTAGTACGTGAATACTTCATAAATACAGTGATTTCATTACGCTCTCATATTTTCAGTTGATCGAAGGTAACTATTCATCACACAACACCTATCACAACTCAACGCACGCCGCCGACGTTCTACACGCTACTGCTGTCTTTCTTCTACAAGATGACGTCAAAAACGTTCTCGAGCGGTCGGACGAGGTCGCTTCACTGATCGCCGCGGTCGTACACGATGTTGATCACCCTGGGTTTACCAACTCCTTCTTGTGTAACGCGGGTAGCGAATTAGCAGTTCTTTATAATGACTTGTAAGTTGTATTTTTATTGACTCGTTTTTATCGGATTATTTGTTCTTTCGGTGTTGTGTGGTGATGGGTTGATATTTGTATTTTGACTGCTTTTGCAGGTCGTTTTGAAGTCAATTTAAGCAATTTAAAATTCATTATTTCTTTGTTTTCACGAGCGAAAGTATATAAGGGAGAATTGGCATATTTTTACAGTGTTCGTTCGTTCACAAAGCCACCTATGTTAGCCCAATGATTTTTTTTTATTAATTTATGTTGAAATCAGCTCATTAATTTCCCTATTCTGTATTGTTTCCATTTTTTTGAAGAGCTGTTTTGGAGAGTCACCATGCGGCCATGGCCTTCAAATTGACATGTAAAAACTCAAACTCGAATATATTCAAAAATTTAAAACAGTAAGTACAGCAGAAAGTTCCTTTTATAATTGACGTTCTTTGAGTATTTTCTTTCAATACGCCGGCTTTTACAGTTAACTCATGTAACTCAAACTCCTATATTTTGAAAACTCGTGTAATTTGAACAAAATCATTTGGTCACGTCCGACTTAATTGGAAAACTCATGTAATTCAAACGATTATTAAACAGGGGATGGGGATGGAATAAGATTGTCCTGGGGGAGGGGGGTTAATAAGCGGCTTGGACTTCTATTAGAGTAACTTTCCACTCGAATTTATAATCATTTGTTCCATTTGCAGGGATGACTTCAAAATGATTCGTCAATCCATCATCGATATGGTGATGGCTACCGAAATGAAACAGCATTTCGAACATCTCGCAAAGTTCGAAAATAATTTCAATAAACGTCACAACGCTCACGAGGACGGACAAAGCACGGTAAGTATGACGTCATCACATGACATTATTTTTTTTCCAAAGTCAAGGCAAGAATGTTTTTAATGCTCTACGTGTTATCCCTTTATAAAAAACTATTGTATGTAACAACGTGTAGTTTTACTCATTCTGATGGTATATTCTCTTAGTGTCTATATACAATTGATTCACATAATAACCCATTTCTTATCATCTTGTAGAACGGGCGTGGCACGCCAGAGTCAGTATCGTCCGCCCTCACCAATTTCCAGTCACCGGAAAACCGAGCCATCGTACGCCGGATGATCATCAAATGTGCGGACATCGCCAACCCTGCACGACCTACGGAACTTTGTAAAGTCTGGGCTTATAGGATAGCGGAAGAATATTTTAGACAGGTGAGATGAATACCAGTTAACCGTTTGGTTACCTTCCCAGCAGACGCATAACGTTATTTCAACGTTGTTTCAACGTCCTAATAACGTTCTGCCGTTGAAACAACGTTGTTTGAACGTCAAAACAACGTTCTGTGCCTGCTAGGTTGGCAAAGTTCAAGCTTTTGTAAAGAAAAAATAAAAACAAAAATCTGGTGGCTTGTCGGCTGAGCCGGGAGTGAGGGTAGTCTTTTCTAGTTGCTAGTCCGCAGGGAGCACTAATCCTGAGGTCTGCTACTGGCTACACCATTCGTAAAAGTCAATTCAAAAATGTATTTGAATGCAATGGACGAGTGCGGTACGAGGACTATTTCCCTACTTCTACTTATCCAGAAATAAAATAAATGTCCTAAGTCAGTTTATTTATTTACTACTAAAATCACTTAGAAAAGTTACAGCGTAAAAACAAAACATCGTATTTTTCTTCAGTTCATAATATCCAATACGGAAGCACCCCTAAGAAGCCGGGCGTTTAGTAATTTAACTATGAAAGTAGTGGTAAACCTAAACATCCGGCTTTTTGGGATATTTCCGTAGAAAAGATTACGTAATGGCTATCATGAATACTTGAACGGTTGTGTTTAGACTGAAGAAGAAAAGAAGCGTGGCTTACCTATCGTTATGCCTGTTTTCGATCGTCACACGTGTAATGTGCCTAAATCACAGGTAATAGCAACAATTTCATTATTTTATATTTTATTAGCCACTTTTAAAACCCTTAACGTGGGTCATAAGTGGGTAACATACCCTTGTTGCAGCAGAACAAAGCATATTTTTATTGGACAATAGATACATTTCTAGACGACTAAGAAATAGAACGTTGAGAGTTAGGAGGAATAGTACCTTTTTTTGAAAAGCTTCGTTTATCGGTACAAGTAACAGTAATTTATCTTTGTCTTTTTTTAGATCTTTTTCATCGACTATTTTGTCATGAATCTCTATGTCTCGTGGAACAGTAAGTTATTATCCATTTTTGTGAGTAGAATTTATCCCTTATCTACATATAATTTGAGACCACCAAGTTTTCCGTAGTTAAGTCTCTTAAGCGAGTTTGGAGAACGAAGCATCGAGACCAAAATTTGTTTCTTTTATTCAAACGATTTTTTAGAAACTTTTGTTCCCAAGAACGACAAGTTTAACTCGAAACAAGATATTTTTCTTTTCTGAGAATCAACCAACCAGTGTATGGTAAATGAAATTTCAATTCATTTTTAATTTAAATTCATAGAATTTGCTCAAGTATCAAAAGCCATGGAATATCTGAATAAGAATTACGAATATTGGACATCAGAAGCTGACCAACTGGTACGTTACTCAACTCATTACCTTATTCATTATTCCGGTGCCGATAATCCCCGGACCTTATAAGGACCCCCTCGTTTATAATTTTTGGACAAAAATTCTCAAGTACCAAAGCAACCCTAAATTTAAAGGAAGAAACTTTCACGAGTTCCCGATTTTTCGGCAAAATCGCGAAAGTAAGTTCCCACGAAAAATGCTAAACGCTTTAATTCGCGAAAGTTAATTCCCGCGAAATTTGTGGTTTCGAGTCATTCGCCAAAGTTAATTCCCGCAAAATATGACATTTTCTCCACGAAATTTTTTAAAAAAACATTAATTTTGGAGAAATTTACACTACAAGAACATAGCAAGCTTTGATGAAGGGTTTTTACTTCAGAAATCGTAAGTTTCTAAAGATGGAGAGACAGAAAAAGTGTCCTAGCCATTGAAAAAAGATTTTCGAATTGCCCTTTTCGCGAAAATTAATTATCGTGAAACCCAGTCAAATGGGCCATTTGCGAAAGTTAATTCTCGCAAAATATAGTCAAATGGTCCATTGCGACCCCGAAATTTCGCGATTTTTTCGCCTCGCGAAGGTTTCCTCATTAAATATTTTTTTGCTGTGAATGGGTAGCTTGTTCTTAGCCTATTTTTGTTCTATCTCAGTCTGTCTTTTCAGCAGTTGAAATTCCAATTTGCAAATTCACACATTTGCTTGTACATTTTTGAATGGAGATTTTTATGTAATAGATGCACGAATCCTATAAAATGTTTAGTTCTAGGTAATAAAATTTCCTAAACCGAGAAACATTTTTAACTGATAATTATTTACTTTGATTGTTTTTTATTCTTCCATCAGGAGAAAGATAAAGAGAAAGAAACTTCGAACAATGATCCATCATCGACATCATCCTAATACCCACAATGCCATTCATCATAGCAACAAAATGCAACGAATTGACAAACGAAACAACAACAACAACAACAACAAAGTACCAATAGTCCTCCTGTTGGCAAAAAGAAAAGTCAATTACAAGATCCAACAACACGTGGAAATGACAGAATGGAAAAAGGAACATAGTTGTATTTTTATGGTAGTTCTTTTTTCGTTTCGCTCGTTCGTTTGTTTTTGTTTTTTCGTTGCTTGATCGATTGGTTGATGACGTCATTTGTTTAACAATGATCGGTGAAAATTTGGGTGACCGACCTCCACAATCCATCGCGATAAATTGAAGAAGAAGAAGAAGAAGTATCGCACAAAAAGCGGAAGCGAAGAGAAAACTCGATGAAATAATCCATCGATTATATAATCAAAAATCCTCCAGTCTACAAAAACTGTATTGAGAGATGGGTTTTCAGAAGATATTTCAGAGTGATAATAGTGTAGCCATCCTTTGACAGTCGTTAAGTCAACTTTGATTAGGCGTTACTTTTGTACCCCAAGTGTATCGAATGGCGAAATACTTTTTATTGCTTACTATAAAACAAGATGAATTACAAAGTAAACATCGATATATTGTATGATGTTTGCTGCTTGATGACGGAGATAATATTAATAGTGTTTTTTTGTGTTGGTTGCACGTTGATTCCCAGTTGTATGGGGTAACGTTTTTTAAAAGATTAAGGAGATAAACCATGAATGAAATTGATTGAGAGTACAATAAGCGAATTGCTTGGATTTCCACCAGTGTCTGCTTCTGGAAGAAATGGAAGAAAAGCCACTGTTAAAATCATGACGTATTTTGGTAGTTTTGTCATCATTTGTCATCCTACCCAACTGGCTATTTTTGATGTGAAAGATTTTTTTAAATATTTTCTCATGAAAATAAAACAAGTTGATGCGTGAATTTAAAGGGGTTTTATCGTATCGTGTTGTAAGCAATATCGATAGCGAAGAAAGTAAACGGAAGAGACTTATATGTGAAGGAGCAATTTGTGGATTTTAAAACCGACCGGAATTATAACGATGAAAATTTGTAATGGCTGCATATTTATATAAGATGTACAATGGAAATGAGCGAATAAACCGCTTGTGGTACTATACCGTGACGAGCATTACAATGTCGTGTATGTGTGTATCGTAAGGTGGTTTTGAGAATTCACAAGTCTCTTCAAATATTATTGAAAATCTTTAAGGGTACAGATTTATTCCAGTCCAAACTAATTGCGACCATAGTCTTAATTTTTCGGGATTTCTAAATGAAAAATAGGTGAAATTTGAATCAAATTCTGTTGCTCTATGGAATAAATAAAAGTTATTTTCATAAATTTATTACGTCATGAGCAACACTTGCCTCGTTTTGAACACATCATTTATGGTGATTAACTCTCAAGGGACTTCTATCAAAGTCACACCTTTTCATAAAGGCGTCATAAATTCCCATATGAGAATTGGTTACCTTGGCAACATCTCGAAAGAGAGGCAATTGATGCTCGTGACGTAATTTATGAAAAGGTCATTTTTTTTTTCAATTTATAAGAATTTATAATATGAAATCTCGAGACCATCTGATAATGTGTGATCGAGTGAGAATGAAAGAGAGAGAAAATATCATAATATTAATAATTATTAACAAGTTATACATCTGATGAAAAAGTAAACCAAAAAGAAATTCATAATCCAAAACATATGTTGATTGTCTATTTTTTTCGACATTGTGCTGGAAGCTGATACCGGGGTGTACCAAAAAAATTTGACCTAATGCTTTTGTAGTCGTTGAAACGATCTCAAATTTTGCATTTTCGAGTATTAGCATGATATACTTCTAACTGCCTCTCAAAATTTCAGATCTATACTTAAAAAAAAGGAAGTTGTGTCATATTCAAGCTTTGGACACTTCAAATTTTCAAACCTGAACAGTAGTTTTACTATAACATTTCCCTGCTCTCAGACAAGCGTCGATATGACCCCGGACATCCAAAATTACCCCCGACTATTTTTATGTCAACCCCGGACAATATATATTTTTCATGATTTCCCTGATGACCAAAAAAAGCCCCGAATGTGAAGTTCAACAACTAATAGAAAGTCTTTTGGGACAAACTTGAAAAAGATTTTTCCCCTCTTACCACCTTTCTTCAAAAATATTTTTAGAAAATTAAGGTCCGCATAAATATATTTATTGTTGTCAAAACACCCCATTCATTATTGCATGTAGTTTTGCGAGTTCGAAAAACCGCAAAAAATGTATTTGGTGCTCGACCCGCGAAATTCGAGTAATGCACTGTTTCTCTTGGATACCTCGAAATTAAAATTCCCTGAGAAATTCCGAAGAACAAAATCAAATTCGAATAAAATCCAAACAAAACACTAAATTTATAAAGTGACCAAACACATTAATATATTTTAAAATTATTCATTTAAAATTATTCACATCTAAAAAATAAAAATATATTAAAATATTATTTGTACAATTTGAATATTAGTTAACGAAAACCACTTAAAGGGTATGGCGCCCTATAAATAGTAAGCTTGAAAAAAGGTGGCACATTTCCAATCGCGATGCATGACATGCATGTTAAAAACCATAAATATAAACAACCTATCTTCAACAGTAATTAAAAGATTGAAAGTTGATCTGGGATATGGCGAATACATTATGTTGTCTTTGTAAACACAAAAAACGAAAAGTCGTTTTCAAACTAAAGTCGAAGCTCCAATTAGCGGACACGATCGGGAATTCGATTTGGTGTCCACCCGCTCATTGGAGCTGTCCGCCTTTTTGAACGTTTGGTAATATAAGCTCTAAATTCTCGTTTTAAAAGTTTTTCAAACATCAAAATTGAATTGAACTTTTTTCTACTGATCAAAAACTTTCATTTTCACAATACATTAAACTTCTAATGGCTAAGCCGATTTAAAATCTCTGCCAGTTTTTTTATGAATAGACTTTAGTGGTAGACGCCGGAATTTTTGGGTCTTTATAATGAAAAAAACATTTTTATCGCTTGAACAGAAAATTCGTCAATTTCCCCGACCAATTTTTGGCAACTTTTGGTATTCAATTTGTTCGGTAATCTCATTGAGCCCAAAACCTCAAAATTTGGCCCTCAGCTCATGGACTATTTTCTTCTTCAAAGTAAGAACGTTTTTTTAGATTGTTTCTCTCTTTAGAAAGATTACGTCATAAATAACCTGGATTATGAAAGTTTGTAGAAGTTGCAACTAAACTATTACATGGTTCTTTCAGTCATAACGCCCACGCATACGCCAACACAATGATAACGCCCACGACCCACGTCCTAACCAAACCCAAAGACGCCCACGCTATCTAATTGTTTTGATTTCGTTTCAGGCTTGATTCTTTCTTCTGAACTAACGCCTTCACTTTCAATTTCAAATCCGGATCGGTAAAATATTCTAAACAAAGAAAAAAAAGAAATTGAAAAGATAATAATAGCAGTAGGTTGTCGATCTGCCAATTTGAGATTTTGAAAATATTTTTTTCTCAAACATGGTCACCCCCAATGGGTCGAATATCTGTCCATAGGGCAAGTCCTTGAGTGAACTCAAAGTGAAATTCAACATTCAATTTTTTGTTGTTATCCACCGATCTAAGGTTCTTCCCAAAAGTTTTTACCCTCAAAAAGTTAGTAGATAGTGTACAAGGTGTTTAATACGATAGGATAGGAAACAAGAATTTCGGAAAACTACCTGCTGCAAATTCTCGAACGTTTGTGGGTCGCTGTGTGCATACTTCACTATATAAATAAAAAAGTGATGTGAAAATTATTTTTTATTACTTTAGGCGTACAGACTTTCGCGATTTTCACGAATTTAGGCCTTTTCGCGAAAGTTTAGCTCGTTAAAAATTCTTGAAATTTTCGAAATGTGAAACTTTTCAAATTTGAGTACCTTATTGTCACTAATTTTGGCGGTAATTTAATTTGGCGGATAACCGAAAAAGTTTTTTCAAAGGGAATTTAATTTGGCGGATGGACGAAAAAACTAAATTTGGCGGGAATTTATTTTGGCGGTTGCTGAAAAATTTAACCTTAAAATGGCGTAAAAACAGCAAAAAAATAGCAAAAAAAAACCTTTAAAGGGTTCATATTTTCAAAAAGTTTAATTTGGCGGAAATTTAATTTGGCTGGAACTTAATTTGGCAGATTTTGGCCAAATCCGCCAAATCCGCCAAATTAAGTGACAATAAGGTATGCATGTTAATTTTAGCACTGAAAAGCACTTTTAAAGTCTGCTTTGGGCCAACAATTTTGTTATAAAAATAAAATGATAAATAATAAAATATTATAAACATGAAGCTTCTTAATTTTACTTTTATAACTTTTAAAGTCAATTGATTAATACTGTTTATCAAGTTTGACAAAAATTTGTCACTTCTGAGCCTTTTTTCAGCTGAAAATTACCGTTTTTACTTTTTACTCTTGATTTTTAGAAAGTTTGTGCTCGTGAATAATATTTTTTCCTTAAATTCTCAAACGTTTTATGTCGTAAATTTCGCGATTTTCCAGTCTCTTGAAAGTTTCTGCTCGCGAAAGTTTGCACGCCTAAACGTACAAGTTTTTTTTGAGTCACCCGGTATAGAGATCCGAAATTTGGTGAGTTTTGACAAAGTTTTGATAACGTCATAAAAAATAACACGAAAAGCTTTACTTTGAAGCCCTCCCCCGCCCCCTACTCACAAATATTGAAATTTCAAACAAAGGATGCGAAACGATACAGTCGTTCAGGAGGATGAGGCTACGGCTAATGACAAAAATCACCTAAAAATAGGGGTTTCGATTCCCGATTATTTCGATGTCCCTTTTTGGTAATTTACCTGACAAAACTGGAGATTAAGCAATCAATTTCAGGATGATCTCGCAAATATTTCTCATTACCCATCCGAGTTTTGATCTGAAATGAGGATGGAAGGAAAATTTAAGTTATCATCTGCAACAATAATTAGTGAACTAGTCAATAGGTAATTGAAAATAAAATCGCTTCCCCAAAATTAAACAGTATTAAAAGCATCGATCAACTTGAAAAGTACCATTTATGTGGAAATTTTAATAAAAATTGTTCAAATAATTTTTTGTACACATGAAAAGTTACGAAAACAAAATCTATTTTTTTCTACCCGCTTTTTTTCACTTTCGTTTTCGGAACTTGTAATAGGAAATTTCTTTAGAAGCACATATAGTAAATAAGATGAATTTTGCCCCATATCTTGAGAAATACAGCAACAAATAAATCTAATTTTTATCAGAGAAGTTGTCAATCCTTCCTTATTCATATAACATTGATTTTTGGAGCTGGATGAAGAAAACCTTAGAGACATACACAAAAGCAATGAACCAACAGAAACAGGTATCGATATATGCACGAAAAGCTACAAAACTGAAGGAATTTTGTCATAGTTGCTCTAGAAGCAGGTTGAGGTATACTCTATAATTGAATTGGAAGTTTTACTAGTCATGACTTATCAAATTTACTGAATTACTGAAGCAAATCCTTGAGAATAAGTACATGACCGAAATCAAGAAAAGCTAAAAAACAGAGGGAATCTTGTCATAATTGTTCTAAAAACAGGTTAAAATACACCCCATAATATATTTGAAAGCTTTACTAGTCATCACAAATTGCATAAAAGGAAAATGTCAACACATTTCGTGCATGAAAAGTTACATTTCACCAAGCTAAACCTCATATTCTTCAGAACAATCAAAGAGATGACTTGAAACAACAACATGGTACATTAGTAAACATACCTGATATATTTTAGTTGATTCCTGAAGCAGCATCTTGGGTCAAAATACCAAAACCAACACAAGACCATATAAAAATCACCACAACAAACAAAATAGCTTTTATGAGCACAAACTTATATGAATGCATACTGAAGATACACCAGGTTAATAAAAAAGTCAATGTAAGACTCGTATTTCAATTACAAGTTTAAAAACAGCAAAAGAATACATCAAAGAACAAGCGTGCCATCCGCCATCTTGTTTTAGCATGTACCAAACTCAACACAGCTGACCGATTTTTACCTATCAGTATGTGGGTTTCGTACAGGAATCTATTTAATACTTATCCGTCGGAACAGATGGAAACCACAAACGAAAGTGCCTAACACCCGCAGATCCTCTTTGCGAAACCATCAGGGTTTACAGGGCAGCGTCCCGTGAGTGGAGAGGAAGATCTGCTTGGAGATTAGAGGTCACCCATCTATTATTTTTCTTTCATCCGTAATTGCAGGCCAATTACACCTAAATCCCCAAGTTCTTTATCATGCAATTAAATTGAAATTTACAATAAATAAATTGTACACATGAAAGGTTACGAAAACAAAATCTATTGGTCTGGACACCTCGATCGAAGTAAGAAGTCACCTATTCTAATTCTAATAACCTAATTGTAAATCGATAACAAACAGACAGACTAGAAGATACACACTATATTTTTTATAAGAATAGTGTTTCTTCATTGAGGGTGAAGTTTTCCTAATGTATTCTTATTTTTTAGAGTAAGGTTTGTGTTAAAATTTCCCATGTGCATATTTTGATTGTTAGGTACATATATTTTTAGCCTTATTGTCATATTCCATGGCATATCTTTAGTTAAATGTTTGTCTCATTTAGATTTCCATAATTTTGTGGTTGAAACTCACCCTGGGAATATTCTTAAGATTATTTTACAATTAAGGTAAAATTTTCACCCTAATATTATAAAAATGCGTGCACTTACTTTAAATGAATTCAATTTAGATTGTTGATCATCTGTCAAAGCTCCGAGATCATTCTTTTCAATCGCTCTATTGTCGTTCATCTTATATTATATAATTTTGATGATGGATAATTCATAGATAATTATTTCTAAAATGAAAAAATATATTTTGATAGGACTAACTTAAGTGGAGAAATTTTGGCGCAATTGGCGCAAAATGCCAAAAATTGTCAATTAAATTCGCACCAAATTAAATTTTTTTCTGGCTGCGCCAAATTAAATCTGTGCCAAGTTTTTTTTCTTATTACGAAAGAGTAAATTCTAAACAAATATTAATTTTTTTGTCTTAATTTTACCAACAAAATAAATAAAAACGAAATACCCAGTCAATGGTTATAATTGCCGTTTTTCTTTTTCTTATCAGCCTTGTCTACAGCTGGCACGACTGGCGATGTGTGAAGAACTTTCGAATGCGCCAAATTAAATTTGCGCCAAAAATTCCAAATCTGCTGTGCGCCAAATTAAATCCGCGGCAAAATTTCTCCACTTAAAGGTACTTGGTAATCAAACTCTTAATAAATTATTAATCTAGATTGGGTCTTATATATTTCAAGGTGACTACCCTAATTTAGTCTTGACCCATATATACTAACTGTTCCTCATTTCACTAAGCTCACATTAGAATGAATTAGTATGGTATCATTGGAAGTTTGAATTCCGCACCAAAATGACAGTTGAGAAATTAAACCAATCAAATCGCACAAATTTCAACTTGTGCATAAAAAACAATAGGAATTTCGGCCAATCAGAGCATTTTTTTCAAGATGTTGAAGAAAAGTCAATTCAATGTGACCCCTCTACTTTCGAATCAGTTTAAGATTTGAAGTAGACGTGATCCCATCTAACCTTAATTAGGCAGAATTTTACTCATGGCGTGATTTGAAGCCCTCCATCCTAATTCTTTTTTATTTTTGGCTCAGATATCATCTTTGACCTGCTCTATCTATTGGTCATAGTTAGAATTTGCGGGTTTTGCTTGTTGGTGAAGATTCTAGATTTTAAAAAGCATATTCCTAATTAGAATTTATAAACAAAAAGAACATCCTAACTAAGAAAGTCTGTGCGCTTGAAAAAATAAGCCTAATTCGGATAGAGTTCCTGACTGCCACCCAACCCGACTGGGGCAGCATTTTAGCCTTACTACCACCGTACGGGGCTACTTGAGAACTTTCAGTCAAACATGGAATGCCAGTACAGATGCGATTTTAGACCCGGTTGATGGTACATCAGGAACATTGGGCAATTCCAGAATTTGTCCGTTAAATGGGGCCCAGACCAACACCAAATTTTACTAAAAGCAAAACATTTCTTCCAAAATGGGTTACGGAAATTTTCTGAAATGGCCCATTGAAATTGAAGATAGACAAAATCAAAGAATTAGGACATATATACTCACAAAGACTGAACAAAATATATACAGTAGATAAATACATGGTATGGTGAAAATCATAAATGAAGTCGTTTCCATAACAAACAAACATCCATCCAGTCGGGTTCAACAGAAGAATACTCCGTGATCGGATTATATAGTTGTTCGTGAACGGAAAATAATCGGAATATATATATATATTTTTTTTTTTTTCATCTCTTGTATTATATTATACAATTGTAGCACGGAGGCAGTCCCGGCACGCCAAATATTAAATATATTATACACTTTTTGCACGG
>JAUJPO010033229.1:0-18896 GCA_032270745.1 Tiaropsis multicirrata | reverse complement strand
CTTAGATATCATATACCCCACTGGACTATGAGCTATTTCGAGAAAACGAAACCTCAGTGAAAAAAAATGCCGATCGATTCTCCCCAATTAGGAATCTATCGTCTTAGATATCATATACCCCACTGGATTATGAGCTATTTCGAGGAAGCAAACAAGCAGAAAAAAAAATAAAAAATGAAGAAATAAAGAAGATTATAAAAAGTGCTTTGATAGAAATTGTTCTGATTATATTGTAAAATCTATCAAAATTAAGCCAAAGGTTTCCCTCACACAGATTTTTTCTACGTCTACGGACGGTTTCGATACAGTCCTTTTGATCAAACATCTGTCAATTAGCATTTACACAGCCATTACTCAATTGCTATAAACCTAAGCGAACAATAAGGCACAAGGGATATTTGTCCTAAGCTTGCCCGAAGGATTATTTGAGGGGTCCAAGAGTAGCCACACTCTCAAGTCTAATTGCAAAGTATTATCATATAAAGTTTAATCCGATCTGTAAATAGCTCATTCAAGCTTAATAACCTTGTTGGGATAGATAATTACAGTTTCAATTTTCCAAGGCAAAATAGATAAATAAACCTGAAATAAACACGAGTTTTTGGTATGTAATTTAATATATTTTGGTATGATTATTCTTAAACAATTAAAACGCTTGATGCCACTGATGTCACTTGATATTCAATCAAATCTTTTCGCAACGTATGCGTAGAAACTGTCTCAGTCCTCCGAATCCGACTGTAGAATTTCTAAAACAATAAATAACAATATAGATAACAATTTTAATCACTCAAACCAAAACAAAAGAGGTTCATTAGTTTTTTTCGATTGTTATTTTGCTGGATGAAAATAAAAGGATAGTCAGATGTTTTAGTTTTCCTTTTAACCTTTCCAGCCCGAGTGACGTATATATATACGTTCCAAAACACTCTATTTACCATACTGGACACTTTTGGTCATAACTTCTGACCACTTGAGATTCAAGAAAAAAAATCTGCTATTTTTTGTAGCTGAGAAAAAGAGCTTTCCAATGATACCATGGTTGATACCTTAAACTTATTCCCCTGCCCAGAAATCCACTCAGAAAGTTTACTTTCTCAAAAAAAATAGTTGAATTATTTTTACTATTTTCAAAAAATGTTGCGGGCTGAAAAGGTTAAAATACCTTAATGCCAAAAAATGAAAACAATCAGAACACCCGTCAGCCTTAAATTTCTCATTTTTAACATAGTTTGGTCTGCTTTTCTATGAGCTATTTCAGACATATAAAGGGTCAAAGTACAGAGTATTTGTGAAGCCATAAATACCACCAAACAACACCCCCCCCCCCCCGCCTCCAAAAAACGAGCAGAATAAGAACAATTCAAGGCTTTAAATTACTACAAATTCTTCAACAAAGTGTTGCTATAATTTCCTCAGGATAAGGAACTATATCAAAATGAGTACTGCCAAGACTGCTTGATCATTCAAGGTCACCTCTTAAATCACCGACACTTGTTGTTTCAAATCTACTACGGGGGGACGAATTGTAATTTACAGCTTACCTTCATATTCACTTGGAGGGTAAAACGGCGAGAGCGTACAATCCGAATCTAGGAGATCACTTCGTTCGCAATCTGAAAAATCTAAATCCAAACAAAGAGTAAATTTAATTCTTGTTGTTATTGTTATATACAGCTTCATGTTTAAAACATGCAATCAAAGTCCAAAATATCTTGAAGGATCCATACACTCTTTCATAAGCATGTTTATGAAACCAGATTAACTAAATTGAAAATAACAGTGTGAGATAGTAAACTAGAGGTAACATTACCTTCGACATTGTGACATATTTGACTTGAACCAGCAGGTGTGTCGTCTCGATCTTCAATGGCATTTATGGCAGGATCTAGTATTCAGAGAAATTAAACATTTAAAAGGGCTCTGACCATAATGAACTTTCGTACAATTTGTTATGCATTTTTAAGTGCTAATTTGTAAGTTTTATAAGTCATTAAAGTATACCGTATTATACATTTTCTGAAACAGCTTCTTTGTCTCAAAATCTTGAAAATAGTGGTTTTTCATCAGTTTTTCACTCATAATTTTCACATAAAACCAGTCATAACTTTTCACGCATTAGATTAGAAAGATTTTCCCCAAAAATTTAAATAATACATTTAAATTTTGTGTACTTTAGAAAAAACAAAGAAAAAAGCTTTTTTCCCATCGAGATTTTTTGTAAAAATTACATGATTAAAGTCATTATCACGTCTTTTTAAGGCCCATGCTTCACTGATTTCTTAATTACTCATGATATAATTAACTAAAAATTATTTTTCAAAAAGCAGTCGGTTCTTAAAAATGTCAAGAAGATGAAAACAAAAGGTTTTATCTTCAAATTCCAAAACCGATTATTCACTATGATGGTCAGAGCCCTTAACACAATACAACTAATAAATCACACTTACTTTTTTTTATAAGAACAAAGTATATAAGAACATAAGGATTCAAAAGGTCAACAAAATAAGAACATTCGGAGGCTTCAAGAGTATAAAAATAAGAACAAGCAGGCTAATTGGTGCAGCAATTCGATAGTTTGTTTGAAGCCAGCTGACTCAAAATAAAAGTGAGGAAAATAGTGTTTAAAGTCAATTAAGTCCCCTATCAACAGATTTTTGAGACTCAAATTAAAAGGCTTGATTAGAACATTTTAAGCCTTGAAACCAAAAAAGCTAAGAACATTGAAGGCTTCCTCAAATTTGGATGTTCTTATAAAAAAAAGTTATGTATTAATGTAGTAATGATTAGTCTAATCGGTCACACTTACTGTCATAAAATTTACTTCGCCTTGTCAAAGAGTTTATTTTATTTATGAAAAAATAATGACGGAGGTTTTTGAAATGTCCTTACCTTTGATCGAAGACACATTACAAGACACATCCATCAAGTTTGGTAAACGTTTTTCAGACGGTCCGTCGTCATTGACTATTTTCGGTTTTCTGAATAAGAAAACGTGATCTAAATTATGTCTTAAAAGAAGCTAAAAAAGCGTAATGCCTATCTAAGTTATTATTTATATATCTTTTGAAAATTCATTAACTGTTACATGTCTACATTGTCTGAATTCTTTAAAAAGGCCAAATTTAACTAGATAAATTTTGAAAAAAGCGGAATGCAAAGCCCTTCGTTATTCAACTTACCGTATTTCCTCAAATAAGCTCCGCGGCGCTCTTAAGAGGGTTTTCAAATTCTAAATTTACTGCTTTATAAAGGCCTGAGAATTAGGTTTCAACCCAACATACCACACTTAAGTTCTTGACGTATTTAGAATTAGATGTGGAAGAATTTAGTAACAAAAAAACAATAGAATTCAAATAAAACACATACTGGTCTGTTGTTTCTAAAAAGCGCCACTTTCCGAGGTGCGGTCTTTTCAAATTTCTAATTTTAGGTGCGGCGCTCTTTAGTGGGCGGCGCTAAATAGAGGGAATACGGTAACGGTTTAATTTGATATTGTACAATTACAGTTACGCCGTGAAGTTGTCAGCAGCTGATTGCAAGATGAAAATTCCGAAATTTAAGTAACAAACTTAATACCTTTTGGCATAAAACTCTTTCTTCGTCATGCCATTGTGACAGTTTTTTAAATGTCGGGTGAGATCTGTTTGAGGTTGCATATAGTGTTTACAACCCTTAATACTACATAGTTCTACTTTTCTATGTTTCATATGAGATTTACCCTTGTTTTTCTTTATGACACTGCTGAGTAATGACGGAGGCAATTTCTTATGAGATGCCAACGTCATACTGTGAGCTCGCTCAAGGTGTCTTTTTAAATCTTTGATATTCTTGTGATAGAACCTACATGACAGTACACGACATTGACCAGAAACTAAACCTCTTTTTACCTGAAAATTAATCGAAAGTCTGCTAGAAAAGGATAAAATTTGCTTGCAATATAATACCTTGATAGAGAATGATAGACCACTTAGGGGTCTTAGATCACGGATAATTCAATAGCATTGAGAGTTACCATATCTTATTTTGAACAACAAGTAAAAGGAAGTAATCATAATCTCTATATACTATATGAAATCATCAATTAATTTGAAAAATCTGGTTAATCTTTTGATTTTCTACTATGAAGACATACTCATTCCAAATCTGCAAAGAAGAGAACGATAAACTACTTACAATTGGGCCGCCTAGTTTGTATTTTCCTGGTCTCATTTTGATTTATCTTATTAATTATTTACACTAAAATAAAAGGAAGAAAATGATGACCTTAATCTAGAAACAAACAAATTATAATAGTATAATCTAAATAAATGGAAGTCACTAAGTTCTCAAGAAAAAGAACGATTGAGCTGAACTATCGAGAAAGAACTAACTTATACCATAATATGTGAGAAAAACTTAGGGCTGTCATAGACAAATTATGAAATATAAATATTACTCTCACGCTTATGAAAGGTCTCATCTTAATTAGTTGTTTTATACTTTTAAACCTCAAAAATGAAAGGAATAAATAGAATAATTAATATCAGTATGTTTGGATATCGTTAAATCATATCCACAGTTCTAATTAAAGAACTAATCAAAGACGAGTTACGCGAATCTGCGACCTGCTTTCTTCTGGAAAAAATACGTCATGAAAATACATAAACTAAAGATAGTAAAGTGAGGTATAGTTAACTAAATCAAGCAAAAACATTTAAAAGATATTTAATTTGCAAATTACCTAATTGTCAACAAGCTATTGTAATGTTTTAGATAAAAATTTGTAAAACTTTAGATAGTAAAAATTAACTCATAATTGTCTGCGAAAAGGACCAGTAAAGAAAAGTAAAATATAAAAGCAAGCAAAAGTAGAATACGAAATTTTCACGGTCTTTACCCTGGCATCTTTGTTTTTTATATTTTTATACAATTAAGCAGAAAAAACAGGCACAGGCCCAAAAATGCGCGAAATTTAATACCGAAATTATGCGAAGGCATGGAGTGCACGAAAATTAAGACAATGTTTTTTTGTTTTTGGAATCAAAGTGGCATTTATCTTAAAAATGTCTTCATTTTTATTTGTATGCCTAGAAAAAAATTTATAGGAGACCTTTGTGCGTGAAAATTACTACCAATAATTTGAAGACGATTGGCTGGTGCGCGAAATTTTCTTTTTCTTGATGCGCGAAAATAAATACCAATAAGGTAGTCGAAAAATCGTTAGATGGATGGAACATTTTTGTGTTGCCGAAACACAACGTTTAAGTAAAGTAATGCAATGTATCACCCGTTGATGGTATCATGCTGCAAGTTGTGACATCGAATATTATTTATTGAATCACGAATCGAAAAGTGTAACAGATAGACAGCAGATATTCTTGTATACAGTATATAGTTTTACAAGCTTGCGAAGACTGTTTTGTTATTGTATTAATTTCCATTGCTAAAAACCACATATCGGGCAGATATCACAGTCTGAAGTTGTATCTAATATCCGTGCATTATCAGCACCCCGGCACAAGATCAAGATCCTACCCTTATATAGCCGGCTAGAACCTAAATAATCAATTGTATGTCATTACTTAGAACTAAGAGAAGCAATCTTAAGGCCAGTCCTTACAGATGCCGCATCTTATTATGTCGGTTAAGAAATTATGTAGGTTTAATGTGAAGTCACGGTCAAACGGTCTTTTAAAAGGAGTGGATATATGTTCCCTGTTTTTAAACGAGTGAACCGCCTGGCAAGTGGAGAGTGACTTTACGAGAAGTATTAATTTCTTAGAATGAACAATTAGAAAAATGAGGTGCAAATGTTTATTTTACCTAGTTATATCGAAAACAATTAGTAAAAAAGGATAGATTGTATCTTTGCTTGTTGTTCTAGTCCATAATTTTAAAGGTAAGTAAAACTATTTGTTCATTCCACAACAGATGATACTTCTCTTAAGATGGTTTCTTTTAATGTTTTTGTAATGACATAAAACTGATTATTTACGTTGTGTTTCGGCAACACGAAAATGTTCTCATAATCCACTCCGAAACGGACAACGGAGAGGTCTGTTATGTTGGTTCTTGGCCGAGCACATACATACTTATTTTCGTCAACCTCGACCTTTTCCAGCCAAAAACCAAGAAAATAGCCCGACTTAGAATCGGTTTTCTGGCGCTTAGCAGAAGGTTCCATCATTTCTGGTGGTAAAACCAACACCCGTTTCTCTACCAAGAACAACCAAAAGGGCGATTTTGGATCGTCGGTGTAGGTGGCGACCACATCAAAAGGTTTGATATCGTTAATATCTATGAAATACAAAACATAACAAGCGATAAAAATGTTGTCTATTAACCTTAAATTCTGTACAAATTACATAAAACACATCTTTGTGTTTTGATAAATTATCAAAACACAAATATGTGGTCCAAGCACTTGGAAAGATTGGAAACTTTTTTGATTTTGGAACCAAAATACATATAGGATAAATAATTTTCCATCAAGTGATCTCAAAAGATAAATGAAAGAGTAAACATGAAAAATTTAATCCTCGCGAAATTTAATTCCATTTATATACAATTTATTTACTAGTTTACTAGTTAGGTCAACAAGAGTCAAATGCGCTCTTTTGATTGGTTCTCATGCGGTCAATGTGACACGGTAAAGACCACCTCAAGGAGATGGCTACACCTACAAACATTTTCGATATTGTGTCAGTTCTGAACAGCGACACTTCTAGGCTCAGTCAGCTTTTGTAATATAATTTTAAACAGAATTAAACAACAAGTTGTACCTTTCAAAATAAGTTTGTCATTTCCATCTAAATCAGAAAAAAAGTTTATCTCAGTGACAAATTCAATAAAAGGCTCATTTTCATTAAGTTTAATTTCATAAAGGTGTAAAATAAGAAACAAACAGAAGAGAGTAACATTTATAAAATATGTTATTAAAAAATTGTCAATACCTTGGACAGAGGGAGATGAAGATGTTTCTGATTTAGAGGACGCTGTTTCTGATTTACTGATACTGTGTTCTATAACAAAGAAAAAAATCTTTAAAACATTATGTTATGTTAACGTCAATACAGTAGGTCTTATTGTTTTGAATCATACAATTTAAAGATACAAAAAAAGATATCTGAACATAAAATATGATTTTAAAGTTTCAGTACCTTGGCTAGAAGTTATTTGATTTGCTGACGGGTTGTCCACACGCCCTGTAAAATATTATATAATGAACATCGATAGAACATTTTCTACGAGTCTTACGAAAATAAGTTGTAGACCAATGGAAGAGGAAACTTTGGCGATTCCAAATGTGAATATTTTTTAAATTCCAACTTAGTGAAAAGATATTAAAAATAAAAATCTTGACAATATTTATAACTTATGGAATAGACTTAATTATAGGGGATTATTCATCAAACGAAATCTTTCAAGAAAAATACCTTCAGCGCTAGTTTCCTCCATTTGGAACTCCATTTCGTCATCATTCAAAGGAGGATCTGAAAGCAAGCAAGATCAAGATCAAAATGCGCAGGATTAATTTTAAAAGAAAGGAGCTCGAAGATGGAAAAACATGTGTAGCAGCAGCTTCTTTTTTGTCACTGGTAGCTTGAAAGTACCCTTAGGACGCTATAATAGATTGGATGAATACACTAATAACATAATGATTCGCATCAAGAGCGCATCAACTTTGAAGGTGCCATCCTCTCGTTTCTTCACTGTTAGGCAGAGGCAGTGCTGATTGTGGTCACGGTTGAGTGTGTACAGCTTAAAACAATAAGTATTCAAAAATAAAATTAAATCTTAAAGCATTGCAAAATGTTCCTTGGTAGTAATGTTCCTTTCTATACTTCTTGAGTGTTGAGAGCTTTGAAAAATATTTATTAACGATCAAGGATCAAAATATTTTCAAGCTAAAAAAAAAAAAATTGTTAAGTTAATTGTATTTTTAGTTGCAACTATCGTAATTATTTATTCATTAAAAGAAAAAGGCCTTACATTGGCAGTAGTTTTCTTGGTTTGCGTCGTAAAGTTGGTCTTGTAGTTGGGCATCATTTCAGTCACAGTCTTCGACCTTTTCTCAAAGATACTACCGCAATGTCTACACTTCTTGCAACCTGGTGGTGACGGTTCGTTACACGTATTACAAATCTAAAAATCATATGACATATTAACTTTCACGAAAGGATTGACTTGCTTAATTACATGATAATTATATATTCACCCAATTTCGTCATTAAAGGTCGACCTTTAAAAATACGATCTCACCTTTGTTACTGGGCCATGCTTCAGGTTTTTAGCCCTTCCAGTAAGCGAAGATTGATTCTCTTCAATTGAGACTGAAACTGAAACATTATAATGAATAAAGTAATTTGTCTTAATCAAGTAATATTATGGCGTGATGTCAAGTATTTTGTCAATTATAATGTATTTCTGTCCAGTGTCAAGTCAAGTAATTTGTCTAAACATGGATTCATTGAACTGTGTGTCAGGTTTTCTGTCAGCATTTAGTTGTTAAAAAGCTTACATACACACGCTCTACACTGTAAAATTGGTTCTTCTCGTGGCACTATACAATCACAACAAAATAACACACTGTTGTCAGGATAAGTAATTGTACCAGTAATAATACTGCATCTCTGTCGTGTCTGGTCAAATGTCATACATGTAAGTGTCATTATTGCCAAGTTCTATAATATTTGTAAAAATACATTATAAATCATAACACTCTTTAATTAGAACAATTAATAAAGACAAGGAGAGTCGTTGATGAATTTCTCATCACCTGATTGTTAAATAGGGGAAAAATTGATCTTAAAGATCAGACACAAGGTTTTATCGAATGTATTATATATAATTGACTAGAATTTGAGCTCAGGGATGCTTTTAAATTACATTAGTAACGTATTATTGTAATATATTGCTGTACTGCAAGTATACCTTGAAATGGAAATAACAGATAAGCGCTAGAAATAGAAAAACATGATAGTAGAAAATAAAACAATTTTACCATTACCAGCTTTTTCTCCATCTTTTGAATCCATCTTCTCGTTTATAGGTCTTCCCAAATATGAAGATAAGTGTTTTTTATTACGATTAGATTCAGACTGAAATGAAATTTGTATTTTTAACTATACCAAATTCGTCGATTTTTCGAAATGAAAAGTTTCAACTTAAAGTACCAAAAAGTTATTAAACAATATTCCTCACAGTCACAACTCACCCCTAAGTCTAAGAATTGGTCGTCCCTTGTGAGCTTTTGCCCTATTTAAATAGCAATGCACTGGTATTAAGTCTAACTCCTCTTTGAGTACTGGTTAGTCCTTTCTCTTTGGTTCTCTGTACTAATAAAAAGTGAAAAGTGAAATATTATTTTTATCATTTTATATTATTACATGGAGTCACTCTAAAATTGCTCCCTATGAGAGAAAACAAAACATTTCCCCCTTCTCTTAGGGGGGAGGGGGGGGGGGAGGGAGGACACCATGCACACAAAATATAATACCTCTTTTGAAATACAACTCTCATTAGGAGTTTAGGAGTTGACTGGAAAGAATATTCAGACAATTTTCCAACTTGCTCGATTGTACCTGGTTTGTTTTTTGAAGTAGCAAACAGAATATATTATTGATGATCGCCTAATCACCTAAAAGTACTGTCAATAAAGGGTAACATTTTACCCACCTATTTTCCTCCAGAAATCTGATATTTTTCCAATTCCCTTATTCATCACACATTTTGGTTTTGTTTATGTTGGCTGTTGGGGTAAAAACACAGTGAACTATTCTAGTTATAGTTTTATAGTTTTATAGTTGGATAAAATAAAATATGTCCAGTTATAAATAAATAACAAATAATAAATAATTGTTTATAAAACATTTGATTTTATTATATAATTAAGTTTTTTCAGTTTCCAAAGTTAGTGTAATTCACAATTTAACAACGTAATTTCGGTAGAGTTTCTGAGCTGGTGTCATTTTATATCCAACAAATGGGTTTTCTCTTGACATGTTACTACTTTTACAGCATGCTATCATTGACTGGTCTGATAAATGTTAAACATTTCAGGTGTGTTTATTTGTCCGCCCTTTGTAACTTTATTATTATATGTTGGTTGCTTTAGAGGTGTCTAGAACGACATGATTCATATTCACGAGTGGGTGTTTGAGAATACTACACCAAGATCCTTTGCTTTCCTTTACATGTTTGTCAATTGTCCACCATGGATTTTGTAGTTTGTATTTTTCTTGTGTTTGTTATTCTATATTCTAAAATGGTGGAGAAATGAAATTTAGCATTCACTAACAAAACTGTGAGTTTAAAACTTTGAAGAATCTATTGATTTTGGGCATTTCTTACAATTATTGTTTGTTAATTAATGATACATCATCAATGTATAAGGTTCAGCATAATTGTACTGTAGATAGCCCTATCACCATCAGGCTCCTCCCTACATTATTCCCCCTATTTTATAGAAGCCTTAGCTTTTGTGGATACCTTTCATTCTTTAATGCACTTGAATAGATACAGAACACCTTAATGCATTAAACTTCATAAAATATTCAAACCATGTTGACTGTGAATTAAGAAGGGGTGACATTGATAGGGTTATCTATGGTAATAATCAATGAAATGACTAATCAATACTTTATGATTTCTGAAATGTTCAGAATCTCAGAAGATAAACATCAAAACTTTTTTTGATAATGCAAAGCAGTCTACACAATACAATATTGTTTCCTTTTCAGACTTAAAATAAACAAAATAAAAAAGATACATAATAGTTTGGACAAAAATCCTTCACGCCAGGTATCTGCAATGAAACTCAAATTTTAGGCTGGTACAAAAGTTGTACAAATGGCAAACAAACAAAAATTGCACAGTCTTAAAAATATAAAAGTGAGAGAGTGATGCTTAGTAGTTTGTTCTTTCATGATGCTTTGGTGAAGTCACGTGCATTAAAGTAAAATCATGGTTTACCCAATCAACTCAAACTACTAAAAACACAATTGTTCAATTCAGTAACAAAACATATGTTACAACATTGAGTTATAGGTCACCCCTATTAAAAAAAAACATTTCTCTTTTTTGATGAGTTATTTATTACAGGTGGAAAGATAAAAGGTTACAGTTTTAAATTTAACTGTCAAAAAGGGACACCTACGGTGTCAGACTTTTGGAAAAATAAAGAAGGGTTGAGTGATTAATTAAAACGAGGGCATCAAAAAATTCTTTGGCTCCTGTCACATCTGCCCACATTAATTTTTTATCCAAAAAGTTGTTGCACTGATTTTGAAAAAATTCTGGAAGAATTTGAAATTCAATTTTGTTCTTTCAATGTATACAGACGTACAGAATAAAGCTTTTTTCATAAAAAGAGTTCTCCTTCCAATGAATTTTTTGCAACCTCATGCGAGGGGATTGATATTGATGTCCCCTGTGCAGTACGTAGATGGACTCTCTGTCACCCCCTCCCAAATTTCCTCACCCCTTTTTATTTGGCTATATTATATATCCCATGTTTGACTCTGGAGGTTCCCAAGTAAAAAGCTATGGATTCTGAAATTTGAAACTCTGAAAACCAGATGGTGTCAATCTAAATTTTTGATTTTGTAATTAAATTCAATTGTACAAAATCGAAATATTGGAGTTCACCAATCAAACACGAAATTTTAATTGTTGTTCGATTATGTTTGATTACAGGTGATTCAATCTAATGATCAGAATTTTATAGGCAAAACAAAGGAAAAAAGACAAGTGAAAAGTATTATGGCATGAGTAATGCAAAGTATCACCCTTTCACAGTACAATTTTTTAATTGTTTGTTACGTCATGCTGCAAAATGTTGTCATGTTATGAAAACTCAACTAATATACACAGTCTTTTTTTATTTCTTTGATTGTGTTGATTTTGGTAAGGCGGCAATCAAAAAATTGTTCTGTTCGCTTTGCCTGTTAGCAAAGTTATTTTTCACTGATTTTTCGATGCGGAGATGTGGAAAAAATCCAGGAAAAATCCAGAAGAAACAACTTAGTTCTTCATTTACTTTTTGCTCGCCCGGCTAGAAGTAACAAAGTTAAATTTAAAAAGATCTCCATCAAATGTCAAAAAGACTGAAATAACCAAGTAAAACTACTCTCACCTTTACAAAGGAGTCAGAACCACAGTACAGTTAAATATGTAGGCAGGTAGGTACAAACATATATAAAAAGTAAGTAAAATCACAGACCATTAAAAAAAACATCTGGTATATATAAAAAGTTATATCGCTCATCCCTAGCGATGTGAATCAGTGCTCTTTTTGTAATTCAAAACAAATAACTATAACAACCTTCAACACATATTCAGATATAATATATATACCAGATATCAGAAAATTCTTATATGAGAAATTACTAGCATGTCTGTGTCTGAAAAAAGCATTTATGATTATAATGAAAGATGAAAAAAGTTTCAGAAATACCTATAAAAACAATAATGAACCAAAAAATATGACAAACTGCAGATTGATTGATATATATTAGCCATTTTTTCTCTCGTTTGTTCCCTTGAGTTTTTATTTATTCACTAAAATGGATATGTATAACAACAGAGAATCCATAGCTTTGTAAATGCAAGCAAACCATCTAGAACCCATTGACCATTCTGCCATTCGTAGATCTGGATGCTCGACAAACTAGACCTGAACCCGTTCCAACCGAACTACCGCCATGCTAATCTGCTTCTTCCAGGCTTCTCAAAAATAATATACCACAGGCTAAATCTAAGCGCGATTATTTTGAGAACGCTGTTTTTATGTACACCCTTAAACTCGCAGTTCAATATCTTTACGGTATACATAAAATTTGTTAAAATCGACATTTTATGTACATCGTAAAATATGTTGTGCGTATGTGTTGCGTGTCTGTCATGACATGAATTTCTTGTCTTTGCATTTTAAATACATTTTAAAAGTTAAGCGAAAAAATGTCATTTGCTAAATGCATTTAAAAAGCGTTCGTTTAGCAATTAATAAACCCGTTTAAGATGCGTTTTAAAAAAGACGTTTGAAATACATTTAATAGCATTTAAAAGCGTTTCATTTTTCTTAAGTTTTCCTCAATATTTTTGAAACGGCTTTTAAATGCGTTTAAAAAAGCTTCTAAAAATAAACGTGAAACAAATGGATATAGAAAGCGTTTGAAAACCAAAACAGAGCGTAAAGGGTATTCTGCACCCCCTTGCGTGACATCTTTCTGAAACAGCCTAACCACAACAAAATGATAAGGATAAAAATCGTAGAAAAAAAATAATCGTAAGATTTCTTTGGAGATAGAATTGTTTGAATTCGAATTGATGATTCGTTTCTTTATTTTGATTAATAATATTTTATTAATTGGATCTCCAGATAGTACGAGGTGTTTAAAATTAATTTATTGAGTTTATAATTTTTTTTTTTAAGTATCTTGCATTAATATAATATTGAAACTGATAAAAACAAACACGAATTACAAATTACAAATTACAAAAAAATACAAATAATTATATTATATATAAGGTTATGAAAGCGTTAATTGACTATAACATGATCTATCACTCGCAGTCTAGCAGACACGGAACGTTGTCCAAACAACGGTATTCTAACGGCCGAACATTATTTGGACGTTGAAACAATGTTGTGTGCCTGCTGGGAGGTTGGTATATCAATTACTTTGAGATATCTCATTATCATAAAGCATTATGGGAAAATGTTCTGCTAGCTTGAAATTCTACTATTTTACTGACCTTCATGAAATAGAAATAGAAGCAAAAAATAACATTTACAACATTTTAAAATTTAATTTACAAAAATTTTCATTTTTTAATAATATTATGCTCAGGTCCGTATGGATATTTAGTAATGTTTTCATTTCCATCCTCGGTAACTACGGTAATATCGTGTTCGCGGTAACCACCAGCTCCTGGCAATCCTTCTGGGATAGTCACCATTGGTTCCATAGAGATCACCATATTAGGTTCAATGACTGTATCTATATCCTCTCTCAATTCGAGGCCAGCCTCTCTTCCATAATAATGACACAAGCTGCCGAACGAGTGGCCGTAACCGAAAGTGCGGTATTTCAAGAGATCATGCTTTTTGAATATTTCATTTAGCTCGTGAGCAATTTCAGAGCATTTGACTCCAGGCTTGATCAACTCTAGCCCGCGTTCGTGCACTTCAATGTTTGCTTCCCACACTTTGATGTATGCGTCTGAGGCGTGGTTCAAAAATAATGTTCGCTCAAGGGCTGTGTAGTATCTACAATGCAAATGGAATAAAGTCAAATACCACTTTATCAAATATCACTTTAGTCCGGTTAAGTTTTGTCCGATAAGGTACATAATAAATAAATTGCGGACACCATTCTCACCGCGAATCTAACCAGTGCTGGAAAGATAAATTTAATCAGACTAGCGAACGTATGTGGGCAAGTTTTATTAACAGTCTGATACCTTTAGCTCAAGTTTTGACAAAATTTCAAAATGTTTTGTTGAATTTCTACCAAAAGTGTAATTTTCTTGATAATCCAGTAGTTGTTTTGTTTCCCAAGAAAAATTTCCATTCCCAAGATATAGACCAAGTTCCATGAGGTTCAAGAAATGCTATAATGCTTTCTTTTTTAAGCTATATGATGTTAATTGATGGCAGGTTAATATTTCCATATAATTCATCTGCCAAATTGAGACCATGTCGTTCTTTAGTACAAAAGTCTCTAAAAATTGCTTGAATAAATGAGACAAATTTTTGTCTCGATATGCTTTGTTCTCCAAATTCGTTTAAGAAACTTTACTACGGAAAACTTCAATGGGCTCAATTTGGCAGCTCCAAACCCTCTTTCCCCCTGTGTATTTACCCTCTAACTATTAATATGCTTTTCTTTATTTTTTAGGAGACTGGATATTATACTTGCACGCAGCAATTAGACCGTAAGGGGATGTTGTCTCAAGGATTTCATTATGGAGATAACACCAAGTTAGTAAAGAATATTTTCCTTGATTTTTATTTGGGCTATTCCACAAAATAGTAATAATAGAGGGGTCTGTGAATGTCAGAGAATATGTGTCGGTTCGGTGTAATGGTCAGTCATAGAAGGAGCGGGAATGGAATCGGGAACCTCTGGTGCGTGGCATTGATACCCAGACCATTAGACCAGCGCTCCTTAACTCTTAGAGCACGAAGGAAGGACGCATGTCCTGAAAAGGTGGTTTTACCACAACCAAGTCATTTGGCTATAGCTCAAAAGCGCTTTATTTTAAGGCATATAAATTGAATGCTTTTAGAAAGAGTATGAAAATGGCTTTCTAATGGTACCAAATTCTCTGGTACCAAAATCTCCCATGCTACAACGGCCATTTGAAGTTTGAATTTTATGTAAAGAATTGTGAAAATCTTTCACTTTTCTTAAAAGTACTGCGGTGTCAAAGGGTTAAAAGTATTTAGGATATAATCATACTAACCCTTGTATCATGGGGAAGCAGTTTAAACTGAGGATGTCACCGCTGTCCACTTTTCTTGTTGTAACCGGATTGTGTGCGCCGTCCGTATTTATTCCGGATTGAAACCATGTCCATGCTATATAAAAGAATGGAAAAACTTTTCATCCCGACAAATTAATTGGGAACATCTGATCATTTTCGGTATCATGACCTAGGTCAAGCTTTAAACACCCATATCTCCTGAACCAGTACGTTTAAGGAAGCACGGGGTTCCTACAAAAAAGTCAGGTCAGCTGCGCGGACCTGGTATTACTAAATGGAGGAGTGCGCAAACCACCTCCTGTTCTGATTCTCTTCGCTAGAGGACAGTATCAACCTTCTTCTTGTATTTCCGTTCATTCATTGACCAAATATGGCCAAAACATGATCAAATTATTAAAAACGGTCAAAATCTCTCCAAAATTTCGCGCCGCAAAAAAAATAAAAGAATATTTCATCCACGTTGATGGAAATCAACATAGCTAAAAAAAGGAAAACTTTCAAATGGGGGATTGGCGAAGAATACTCCATAAAGGCTATACTCGACACTAACACTTAAAGGGATAGAATTTAGACCTTTGGTGGCAATATTTTATGATTTTGATAATACTTTGTGGAGACTTACTATCCATGATGTCAGTTTGAGGATATGTGTTTGCAATCTCTCTGATCATCGTTCTGGTTGAATGTAAAGCCACTTCGTGTTCAGGTACTCCTTCCTCCAATGCTTCACGCACCGCATATCCACCAAGGTCAGCGATTCGTGCACCTGGATGAAGAATAAGGTTTTATTAGGTAATGTTAGATTCAACTGCATTCCCAGTTACATAGATCCAATCAATAATCTCAGGACTACTATTTTGATTTTGATGCATTTGCTCCGGCCTTAAGAAATTATGACCATTTTTGACAACAAATTCATCATGTGCTGCTTTTGTTTTTAGGAGAAGAAACGCAAGCAAAATAAAAACAATTCCACCAGACCAACGTCGTCTTTTCAACGTTGTTTCAACATCTTTTTATGATGTGTTTACCTTGAAAAACGTTAAAACAACGGTGAAAAAATGTCATGTGTGTGTGCTGGAATATGCATTTATTATATTTCATATGCATTTATTAAAGGCCGGAGCAAATGCATCAAAATTTTCATTAACACCCATCAAAAATATTATTCTGATGAACAATATTGACGCATCAAAAGTTTTTGATGGATTTTGATGAAGAGTTTTGATGCATTTGCTCCGGCCTTTACCATTTCTGATAACAGCAATTTCTTCAGGTGATTTAACCATTCGTAATTTCATTGTGGGTGCGCCAATATCTGAAAATTTCGCTTTGGGTAACGCTTTCTGAAATTTTTCGTAAGATTGTATATGGCAGTGATCGTACTCTAATCCAATGTTCTGGTTGTTACCGACCAAATCTTTGACTGCTTTGAAGAAATTATCTTTTTCCCAGTCTGTGTACGTGACACTGTCAGCGTTGTTACCACGTCTCCACGGTTGCCCGTAATCGATACCTAAAATTCGAGAAAAATGCTTCAATCAGTCATTTATTTACATCCCCCTTCTCCTAATATTAATGGCTTGGTTGCTCAAAAAACTTTGATATTGGATAAACAGTGGACTCTAGCTATATTTCGAACTTAAGTCATTTTGGGGACTGCCTAAGTTATTTTCCTCTCTATAACTAGAACAATTTTTCTTTTCAATCGGGAGAGTTCGCACTTCTCCTATAAAAATCGAACAAAACCTTTGAGTTTAAAACTCAAGTGGTTAGGAGTTATGGCTTAAAAACAGTCTATCAGTAAAATAGCCTTTTCAGAGCGTAGACATCATCCGCCTGTCTTAAGCCCGGTCTCCACACAGCGGGCGCAGCTCTCGCCTTTTATGTTTGTCTGTTTTGATTGGTCTCGGAGATAACATTACGTCAGTTTGTTACGTAATCTAAGTAGAGACTGGCCTTTAGGATTTTAAGGGAATCATATTAATCATACCAGCTGAAATAGTAGAAATATTATCCTTAGTCACCACCAAGCCGTAGGGCCTTCCGAAGTAACAGTATAAGAATTGGCTGTAGTAGTTGATGTTGTGGTATGATGTGAAAACAACTGCTTCTATGTCAAGCTCGGACATTTGGGTGCGTAGTGTTAATAAACGGACATCCATCTCTTCTGCCGTAAATAACCCTGGTGTTCTATTGGATAAAAACGTATAAAAACATATCAACAAATAAAAACATAAAGTTGAAAGTTGAGATCTCAAGCCTACAAATCGCGGACCCAAAGGTATCTAGAAATTTCAGAAATTTCCTCCTTCTGCTTAGTTTGGTTTAAATAAGGTCAGCTATTGGTGTCATTGATACCCTCTATGTAAACAGACCACTTTCAAGGACATTGAGGGAGGTTAAAGGAGACTTTATGTTTTTCGGGGATTTCCTGCTAATATTGAGGTTATGCAAGGGGCTAATTAGGACGTGGTGGACTGTACATAATTCGTGTAAGCAAAAGTTGTTAACGAAAATCTACGTGCAGGTCGCCATAGATGCGTCTAAACGTTCCCCGCCCCCCCCCCCATCCCCGTCGTTGTGTCGGGACTTTTTTGATTGAATTAAAAATAACACTGAGTAACTTATACCTTTCTCCTTGCCGGCAGTCAATCAAGTTTGGCATATCTTTTGGTGTTTCGATGACATATTGATTCGGCGTTTTAAGGCCGGTCAGTGTCCTCATACATTCTATATTTGTTTTGATGTTCTTGGATAATAGTCTTCTGTTGAATACTTTAGCCAACATGATTGCGTTTTTTTTTTCTAATTAAAAACTAACAATAAGGAATATTTCAGACTTATGTATGATCTGTAATCCTGGTAAAGCTCTTTCAAATCCAAACCTCCTAATTACAGTGCTATATTCTTCTACCAATGATAATAGTAATAATATGAATGGTATATTTCAGTTTTTCCAAAATTTACATTTGGCTCTTCACCTGAAGTTATGTGAAATTGTTCGGGGGTAAAGTTTTGGTGTCCGAGGGCAATTTTAGATGTCCGACGAAATCAACATTCGTCCAAGGTAAAAAAAAACTCCCGTAAAACTACTGTTTGAAGGTTTAAAAGTGTAAGATATCCAGTTACGAAAAAAAGTACATATTCTTTACAGCTACACTCCCTCCCCCCTCTCCCCGAACTAGACGCCCTGTTTTTCCTTAGCTAGAAATATAATTTTGAAACTGTTGCATTTTTTATGAAGTTTTAGCATTTCATTGCAAAGTCGAGTGAAAAAGAGAAGCGAAAAACCCAAACTTATTACACTCTTTTTTTAAAAGAAACATAGTAAAATTCGGTAGGATAAACTAAAAGATGGTTGCAGTAATAATAACAGAAAACTAAAATAATGACGACTGCATTTATGAATATTTCGACAC
>JAUJPO010033118.1:0-18897 GCA_032270745.1 Tiaropsis multicirrata | reverse complement strand
TAGCTTTTCTAGAATTTCTTTGCCTGTGTTTTACCATAAGAAAAATCTCTAGCTCTTTTCCTTATTCATCTGGTTGGAATTTTTTTTTTTTATATTTCGCGATTACAATTTCTTATAGTGGACACACGTTGCTAAAAATAGCCTCCTATTTAAGACAAAAAATAACGCGATTAGAAATAGGCCCTAGTGGACACCAGGCTTTAAGGGGCTATTTTGGACGTTCGACGTGTTTGTTGGCGGCCTGTCTAAGCAAAACTTATAAAGAAAAAAAAATTTGTACAGGCCGCCACAGACGCGCCTAACGTCCTTATAATAGCCCCCTGCGCAACCTCGCTAGTATTGTTTTACATTAAAATTTATTGCAATATTTTGATGTAAATTGATAGGTACGAGAAAAAGATACTCGATGGTTCTGGTTAATGTTTAGCTGAAAACCTTTTAAGTAAATTGGTATCTGCAATGCGAGTAGATGGAAGTAACCAGGAAAAATGTCCTTATAAAGTGAAAAACTTTGAAAGCGGCTTGGAAAGGTCTCTTTCTTCCTTCGGAAATCTTTTGAATGATTCATTAAGATAACAAACCTAGCAAAGCTTTGAATTGGAATTCACTTAGTTTGGTTGAATTGACCATGTAGTCCTGATGTAATCGAACGGTATACGTAGTGCGTCCACGGATCAATCTTTGGACAAATTTAAAGAGAGCAGTTTGGCCATTACCAACCAAACGTACATGCCAATGAACATCCTTTGCTAATTCCATTTGAATTGGATAAAGACTCATCTAAAATACACAAGATACATGTTATGAAACGGCATGTTTTTCATTTGAATGAATACAAACATTCTAACCTCACACTCGTGCAAGGAAACTGTAAAAGTAGCATTATGAGAAGGGGCTTAAAACATTTCAAAGAAAAGTTCCCCCTTCTCCTCGTTACCAAGGTTTAAAATTAAACTTCCTATCAATTTAAATATGCTTGGACAAGTACGAGTAACACGAGTTTGTAGACATATCGTGGCCCGGAACACTAGATTGTTAACGTTTGGCCATATTTCGAGAGATTCTTCTTACATCATCGAGCAAAGTGGAAGTTTTTTTCCCCACCTATATATCCTTTGATTGCAAGTTGCTAATTTGAATTCTTTGTTAAGAGCAATTTACGTAACAAGGTTATAAAATTTATAATTTAAAATATTTAAAAGTTAAAACAGCTTTGAACTCACTTCAACGACCAGTAATTGACCATAGGTATACAGTTGATCACCGAGGTACCTCATTGGAGCCATGAAATAACTTTGAACGTTCATTTCTACAGTATGTTCCATTCCCTGAGATGTTCGTAACAGCGTCGATGTCAAATCATTTTGACCATTTTGGCTCATCAATAACCAACCAGCAAATGAGGCGCCACCTAAAGCAAATAATGAGGTATATAGGGTATTGTGGTCAACCTGTCAGCATGTAATTTTCAAACATCAGAAACAAGACCAGAAACAATTTGTAGTTGTAACATTGTTGGTCTCCAATGGGATGGTTGTTTGTTTATTTTTAACAGCACTTAATACACTGATAAAAGTAAACCCTTAGGATGTGGATAGAATAATGTGAATCTCCACAATTTTGGAATATATTACCCTCAGTCAAATTTTTAAATTTATCCCGAATTTCTCTCATAACCATGAAATTACTAGTACAAATTTTTAGGACAATGTGACAAACTGCTGGAATTTCCACTCTGCTGAAAACGTCATGCAGAGACGAATACAGAAGGTATTCAAAAAATTTGACGGAAATCGTTCAAAGTAACACTCTCCGTCAAAAAAAATTGAGAATACCTTCTGTAGCCGCCACTTACCCATGAAACTTGTGGAGATGTAGTTTCTGATGAATCCAACAGCAGAGGAGCACGAAGAAAGATGACCATAGCCAAAACATTCTAAACAGCCTTTGGGATTCGTTTCACTCAAGTAGTAATAACCCAACAAACATTCGTCACATTTTAGCCCGTGCGCGTTCTCTTTGCATGTGCATTGTCCTGATTGTCGATTGCAGGCTAATGATAAACTACCAACAGTCGAGCATGCACATCCTGAAAGAAAGGGTGAAAAATGAAACAACTGTTTATGCGACATGGATCTAGTTATATTATGGAAATGTACCATCGTGTTTAATAAAACCACATTAGTTATCTTAGGCCAACTATATCATTTTTCAAAGAATAATTTCACTTACTCAAACATCCAACACTAGGATCACCATAGTAACCAGGTACACATTGATCACATGCTCGGTCGCCATAACCTTCTTTACATTGACATTGTCCGCCATATTGATCACATGTGTTCCAAAGATGGCTGCCCGCAGTAAAACAGTTACATGCTGGAAATAAATAATGACAATAAATAAAGATTGATTTTTTTGGTTTTAAAATTTTCTAATTGCCTCCTCGAGATTCTCTTCTATTTGGAAAGGTCAATATTTCATAGATTTTGAACACTATTCAAGTACACTAAAGCTAATTTGAAGGATTAAATAGCACTCGAATGCCGAGTCAAAAATATGCTGAGCATGCACGATGTTTGCAGTTTCTCAAACCGTTCAGACGTTCTGTTTTGCGCTATTGACTCAGCACACTTAACTTCTAACCCTTCCAACTTTGCTTAAGGTTTTTTCTTAAAGATTTGTTGATTATGATAGAGGTTGTGGAACTGCCAATTTGAGACCACTTAAGTTTTCCGTAGTAAAGTCTCTTAGATGAGTTCGGAGAACAAAGCATCGAGACAAAAACTCGTTTTGTGGTCTCAATGAATTATAGATGGACTTACTGAGTGCTTTTTTGTAGATCTGTAAATCGATTGTAAAAGTTGGAACTTCGCACATCTTCGGTAAATTATATGTAGTTGATAGATCTTTGGATCCGCTAAAACAGTTGAAAACTTCAAGCTTCTTAGAGACGGTTAGTTCTTGGAAATACTCGGTTGTTTTGTAGTCCAGCATGAAGCTTACAGAATCGAGCAGCAATGGCCAGGGCTGTCCGTAACTTTTTGATGAATCTTCATATAGTATTTTCATTCTGTATTTTGTGTTTGCTTTTAATGTGAAGGATGTTTTGGAGAGCATAAATTGAGCGTTACCAATGGCTAAATCTTGCACGGTGAAAGTCACTGCGTGGGCTAACTGACCAAGAGGATCGTAAAAAGTTACACTGAACAACCATTGCAACGGTTGATCACTGCTCTTGAGATAAAAATCTTTATTGGAATTGCCAGACCAGTCACTTATTTCTCGTCCTTGTGGAAGAATCTGTGAGAACCATTCCAGTTGGTACAGACTGTATCTTAGCAACATGAAATATTTGGTTTCCACACCAACCATGACGTCAAATGATATTTCTTGACCTGCATCCAGTTTGGCATACCCGAAACCTAAATTCAGACGAAGACAGAACGTCAATTCAATTATTTCAACTATCCTTTAATATAATTCTACAAAATGTAAGTGTATTGATGCAGATCTGAAACATGGGTCTCAACCAAAGAAAGTGGTATGATAACTGATGGTGGCGTAAGCCGAAAAGCTTTTTATCTTTTTAGAAATATATGTATTTATTAAAATAACAAAATGGCGATATCTTACTTCAATCGAAAAAAGTCCTGAAACAATAGACCTATCGTTTAAAGGGTTAAATCTTGGTCACGATATGCATGCCTTTAAAGTGTTTTTCTTATAAAATTAAAAACATGTATGGAAAAATAATTTCTTACCCGTGAAATATTTTGCGTAATTTCGTACCAAGTAATACCAGGAAAATGAACCATTAGCATTCGAAAACTCGGGTTCGAATTTGAGGTAAGTGAAATTAGGGAAGAAATAGCCAGGTTTGATGAGATCACATTGCGCACCCATTACACCAATGCGACATTGACATATTCCTAAATGGATAAAAACGTATTTTTGTTTTTTGATCTTAGGAGAGTATTCATGGTATCATCCATTACGCAATCTTCTATACGGAAACACCCTAAAAGCCCGTATTTGCCACCAGTTTCGAATTTTTAACAATAAAACGAGTGGCGAGCATCCGGATTTTCAGATTAAAGATTACGTAATTGATATCATGAATAGTTTAAGAATGGAAATTTGCTTTAAAGCAAAACTTTTACCTTCCAAGCATCGCAAAAAAGCAATCTCTGAAATTATTAGAATGACAGTTATCACGGAACGTTGTTTTGACGTCCAAACAACGTTGTTTCAACGTCGGAACGTTATTTAGACGTTGAAACAACGTTGGAACATTGTTGTATGTCTGTTGGGATTATTATTGAATTGGCGCCTAATTACTCACCTGTTAATTTATTGCATGATGGGTGAGCACCCCCTTCATTGCAAGGACATAATTCACATTCATTACTTAGTGATGTAGGAAACTTGTAATATCCATCTTTGCAAGAGTCACATACTCGACCTGTTGTGGAAACTTTGCATGTACATTGTCCACTGTTCTGATCACAAATCTGATTGCGACTGATGGTACCAAAAATGTTACACGAACAATCTGTTAGGTATGAAAAAAATGGAAAGATTATAAATCAAAACATACTAAGAGTTTCACAGCGCTGATTTTCACTGAAGATCAGCTAGAGTGCCGTGAAACTCTGACAAGTTTGAAGAAAACATTATCTTTACTTCAATATTACAGTAGCTCTCTTCAAAAATATTGAGGACTATCTGACGAGAAGACTCAAATATACCATTATATCATTATTTGTTTCTGCTTTGTTAAAACCAACAGAATCCCTCTGATGATTTAACACTATTTAATACTATATTGAGTTTGTTTAGTAGATCCATTGTGTTACATTTGACTTATCCAGTAGTCAAAAAAGTACTTCCTACACGTTTGTTTATGAAAACAAATCAGACTATAAGGCTTTCTTTGAGAACTGACCTGAATGTTAGGAACATGTTAAGAACATTACAAGTAAACTTCTAAGGAAGATTTTTGAAGAACATTATTCAAAAAACTTTTTTAGTAGAATTAAGAACACATTAAGTTAAAATTTCAGAAAAGTTAGAGACATCTGAAGGCTTCCTCGGATCAAAGTGTTCTTATTGAAAATATGCAGTTTAACTTGCTATGGAAATAAATACTTATAATCGTTCTTACCAAAACAAGTACCAATAGGAGGATTCGCGAAACCCCATTTACCAGGAATACATTCATCACATCTTCTACCATAGATTCCAGGTTTGCACGTACATTGACCCAGGACTTGATTCAATGTTGCAGCCTGTAGACACTTTCCATCATCCATTATCCCAGGTGCATAACAATTACAGGCTAGTGAAAAATAAATTCTTGAAATTCTTATGTTCTTTTTTTTACATAGTATGTTAAGGCAACTAAATGGTGCTGCAGTATAGAGATTTTCCACAGGACGTTTAGTTTTTATCACAAATCTATAGTATAATAGATGTATTCTATATTACACCCCTGTCAGTACACATTGAAAGTTCTAGAGTAAAAGGCATTTCTTTTTTAATTTCAAGGTCAAAATCTGTTCCAAAAGATCCAATTTCGAAATCTTTTGTGTTGCAACTGAATGACAATTTCATTTCCATCAACTCGGGCCAAAAATTAAGATTTCAAGTTGAAAATTAAGAATCTGTTTAGCCCATCCGACATTGAATTTACAATTCCGCCTTTAAAAATAAATTACTCAGCTCAGATGGCGAGTCATCGCAGCTAGCAAAACAGTAGAATTTAGAGTCATCAAAAAACGAATCACTTACGTATGCAGACGTTAGCATCGTTCAACGGTACGGAGACATTCCGATAGAATCTTTCCACACATTGATCACATCTAATACCACGTGTGTTGTCTTGACAATTGCTACACATACCCTGGTTAAGGAACGCACTATAGGTGCATGCTGTTGCATGACCAAAACATTCACATTCTAAATGAAAGAAGAGATGAGAATACTTTTTCATATGGAGATAAATGGTTTGATAAAAAGCCCTTTTCTATGAACCGCTCGGTTTGATTGAGAATCTCCAGGGTTCTTTTTCAAACTCAGACCTTTTTGTTTTCCTGTTAAGATCCTCTACTTTAAATTCCTAGCCTGGTAGCCAATTCCCTACGAAATTTCGAAAGCACTTACTTTGGCAAGGATTAGCGTTTGTTGCATTTCCAGCCATCCACAATCGATTGCGATATAGTGGATGGCATTCTCCACAATCTACGCCTTGTGTGAAATGATGGCAATCACATTTCTCTTGTCCATTAGCACCAATATCACAAAACTCTCCGTGTCCGTTGCAATCGCACCTCGCATCAACACGTAAATCGGAAATGGAGTAATAATATTGATTCAAGGTCGTCTCTTCGTTGATATACTCTCGGCCGTCTGTTCCAGGGTATTCCAGTCTCAATCGGATGTTTGTAGCCTCTAAGTAGCGATGTACGTCAGCATTATAGTAATCCAGAGGTTTATACCTCAACCGTGGATCAAAATGAACTACACCACCGGACCGTGGAAATTCACCACTGTAAAGTTCCGAGCATGTATCTTTAAAGGGTTTTTTTTTATCGATTGTAGGGTCCGGTTGTAAGTTGTACATGGAGCGGCAGTTCTTGGCAAAATATTGATACACCTGCCATGTTTTACCAAAGTCTCTTGATTTCTCTATAATCATTTGTTTAGGGCGCTCCGTCTTGAAAGTGACATAAATACCACCACTAATCAGGTACAGTTTCTTCATTTCTAACGTGATGTTCACTTTCAAAGGAACAAATAATTTTGATAATCCTAACTGGTTGGATGTCCACCAAGTCATGCTCTGCCACCATGTCACATTATTCAGCATGAACCGGTCAACCATGAAACTTGAAGGGTGCGATAACACAGGAACTGCTGCGTCACAAATCTCGCAATTCTTTTGCGGTCCGATGTAACAAAAGCCTTCCGCGCTTGGTGTTCCGCAAGTGTTGGAGGAGACTATTTCTCGATTTTGCGCAGCATTGATGGGAGAAGTGATGCATGTCTGTGGTCTGTTTGAAAGGTCGTAACAATTATTGGCGCATGTGTATCGCAAGAAATAAGCAATCAATCCAAATATGATGAACTGATGTTCGCTATTGAGCATGTGCAGTAAATCATGATGTAGCTTGAGTAATACATTCAACATGTCCATCTTTGGTTAAGCGTCCGAGAATTAAATCTCAGCTTTTCGCAATAAAGATTAAATATACCGGACTAAATGTTTTCTTTAGTCTGATGTTCAGTTCAGGTGAGGCCATACATGACCAATGCTTTGTTATTTTCAACGAATTCAAATTATTATAACTCCGACCATTCACAACCAAACCATGTCAGGCGTTCCAAGAATAATATTAAGTTCAAGCTCGTTAACTCTACACCACTTTAAATCTAAAATTCAAATTAACATTGTATATAAATCAAGTTTAAAACTTTGCAAATCTCTCTCAGTTAAGCAAATCGCAAAATTTTTATCCTTCGGAGATTTCTTTCGTCAGATTTTCATCATATGATGCTAAAAGATGGCAGTGCTTTTCTTGCAAATCAATTCACCTTATAGCGTCTCTTACCAACTTTGATTCAGCAATTGAACACATAGAACAATCACTATTATTCATTTGATTTTGTGCTATTCGGTTAATTCCCATTCAAGTGGTTCGGTAAAATAATACTCATTTGAGCATTCATGGTATTGAGATGTTTTGATTCTGTGAATGTGTGTTTTTACATTTCTTTCAAAATAACGGACAGGTCATTTGTCATGAAGAATTGCTCTCATGCTGAGTCAGCAGATAAGATAAAACATTCATTCTTTACAAGAATTTAAGTTTTATTGAAATTGATGAATAAGTCATGCGTTTTCTCGTCTATTACCCAGAACGCCATTTGGACGTTGGAACAATGCTGGAATAACGTTGTGTGCCTGTTGAGTTAAGCTGATATATGATATTTCTTCGATGGGCGGCATTGGCGGCCGCCTTGCTCAAAAGCTTTTTTTAAAGAAAGGAAGCGGGTCGAACCCACCATTGGAGTAGAAATGTTGTTACTATTTGATGTAAGGCTGCAATTGAAATTAAGTGCTGTGCTATAGACGAAGACAAAAAAATATGTTTCGCTTAGGCTTGCAGCCTTAACATCGTATCTATCCATATTTAATAAAATTAAAAATAAAATAAAATAAAAATTTTATCTTGAGGCCAACTCTAAAAAATTCTTCGTTTCCGAAGGTGGTTTTCAAAAACTATAATTTTTTTTGTTAAAGATCTTTTTTTGTTTGCTTTTTCAAAATTTCAGAAATTCTCACACCCATTCTAAAGTTCATTATTTTTTTGCGGGCGGGTGACCCAAAAAATATTTCTCACCCGGCCGGTAACGCGGAAACAAACATTATTTTAGGGTCGGCCTGAAGTATGTTTTTTCCGATGGGAAAGAAATGTTCTAGCCAAGGTCCTAACTTTGTTTATAAAAGCCCTTTAAACTAACTAAGCTAGGATATTCCCGATTATATTTTTCAAAAAGAAAAAAATACCATTCATAAATTGTTCTTATTTTTTGGCCATTTTGAGCCTCATTTGTTCTTATAAAATTGTTCTTATGAAAGAAAAAGAGTACAGTTGTATGAACTAATAAAATCGCATGGTCCATGTCGGACGAAAATATTGCAACATGGTTAAAAATTCATGATTTCGTTGATAACGGGTGAATGCCTGTTGAGGAAATATTTTCTTCGGTTAGATATAGACGCTGTAGAAGTACTGTTCGAATATTCACAGGAGCTTAAATTTACATATTTGATGTCAATATTGCTATTCTACCGCTAAAACTAAAATAGAACACCTTTACAAAACACGAAAATATTTGTCTCTTTTAAACTTGAGGCATCAATTTTATTTCTTCCGCGGAGTTCACAGCGACCGATTTTCTTATGAATAAAAAATAAGTTCAAAGATTAGGTAAAACTTTTAGAGTATGCTTTACTCTATAATACTGAAAATCATGCCCCAATAACTTGAAAATAGTGATAATCTTTAAAATACTAATATAAGTGCTTCTTCTTATTCTCAAGTATGGAGTTTCCATGGGATACTAAAATAAATATCGTTCAGGCCTTGCGGAACCGGGGAAGCAGGAGAGGCCTCGACAGCCTCCCCACTTTTTTTCTTGCCTGCTGTTTGTGTGTTTTTCATTGATTATTTCAACACAATTGTCTAAAAAAAACGAAAAAGATTTTTTCGGAATTCTACCGAAAGGCGCCGTTAAATAGTGGTAAACATTTTTGAACATTTTTCAAAAGAAAAGTTGTAATCGGTCGAAATGATCAACACTCATTAGGCAGCACGAAAGAGGCGCGCTTTTCGGTACAGAAATTTATGTAAAATTCAACCAACCATGCAAACATATTATTATTATTATTATTGGACAGCTTTATATTTTGGGCTCCAAAACCACCTCATACTGTAGGACAGAAATGACAATGATGGCAATAATTAAATTGTCATAAAATTTTAAGTAGTAAATGTTTGAACTTATTAAGATATTACTAAGATATGACGTCTCTAGTCTGTACCCCATTGGGTAAATTATTAAGATTTTCGATAGTTTTATACAAAATTAAGAATTTTTGAGTATATACTTGTTTGTCAAAATATGTCAAAAGATTCAACTATAGTCAAAAACAAACTTATCATAATTCAGAAATAGGCCAAAAACAAATATTCACAGCAAAAAAAATATTTTGTAAGAATAGAATAATTACTCTATTGTTCTAAACCTTTTTGTCCTAAGTTTAAAATCTCGCCCTGGTATTCTTATTTTATACGGTTCTTATTTTATACGGTAGAAATAATTTTTTGTTGTGTAAATTTTCTGAATATTTTCTATAGTTTTTTGCCGAATTGTTTATTAAAATTATCAGCTGATTTTGAACTATTTCTTACGAAGTTGTTTTTCAAAAGAAAACACCGCTTCGAACGTTTTTTTCCTTTCGAATGTTTATAACTTAAACAGCCCTTCAGCATACCTGCGTTTTAATTTCAAAACTTCACAAATTAACTTTGCTCCAAAAAAATTTGAAATTTTGAAATTTTAAGTAATAAAACAATAGGAATCACTCATGCAAGAAATAACGGTTAAAATATATATTTTTTAAATTGGGTGTGGCATTTCTCATTCCAATTCTTGTTTAAAATTTCTTCAAATTAAATTTAGTTAAATACATTAAATCGAAAATTTAAATGATTAAATTTTTAAAACGAGTACGGTATTTAGGAGGATAATAAAATAGTTTATTTTTTAGAAATTTAAAAAATCTAATAAATTTGACAATTTTATCAGAATGTTTATTGAATGAGGGAAGATTGTCAACAAAACTTTCAATTGTTAAATGAGACCCCTGTTTATAGAATACATAAACGTAAAAGTAATATAATGGAGTCTGTTTGGCTTTTTGTTCTATAACCCTATACTGTAATTAATTATCATTATATTGTAAAATTCTTCAGAAAAATATTTCTGAAGCTTTGATTTTGTCTGATCTGATTCGAATTATGCGAAGAAATCTAAAAGGTGGTTATCAGACACTAAAAAAGAAAGATGATTAAATCAAAGAGAAATCTGAGAAAAATGACCTAACATCGTAAGCCAAGTGCCTAGAACTTAACAATGCGCATGCCCGGATGTTATTTTCAGGTATATCTTTTAGTGCAACTATAAACGACTTCGGTATGATTTTTTTCGAACATTATGTTTTGATTGTTGTAGAACTACCTCATAGAGGGGCAGGTAGGTAAAACAAGACTTGTTTCAAAACGGTTATTTAAATCATCTGCACACAATCTGCATGTTTTTTAAATATAGCTTCGTGGCAGCCATTATGTTTTGTGTCAAATCTTCAACCGAAAAAGATAATTGTTTAATCGATTAGCTTTATTCGATCGACCAATTTGACCGATCAAGGTTGGCTCTCTTTGAGTAGCTGAAGCAGAGCAACGTCTCTCTTGTGTTGGTGGTGGTTGTGATTTGCTTTCAGTTCTCATCCAAAATTTTGATTTATTCATTCATTCCTTGGACATTGGACATTGTCATTGGTTTTTTAGATGTTTGCTTTCATAAAGAACTGAACGGATTTGAAATTGTCTAAATGATATTGTTTTTTGGATCAATTTGACAATTTTCTTCGTTTTCAATTTTTAATTCATCGACTTGCCCAATTAGACTCGCCAAATATTGGACTCAACCAATCAGCTCTCAACATGACATCATCTTTAGACATCCCTATGGTGGATGAGATCCTGCTCAAATCAATCACTGGAACTATTCCAGATCTTGGACACATTGACATCGATAAATTGAATAGTGATGAACTTGAAAACCTAGACAACGAGTCACAACAACAGTCGCAACATAACCACAACAATAACAACAACAATGAGAACAACATCAACAACGATCGTAAAACACCAATAGATTCCAACATTATGTCACCACTGCAACAGAGCACCACACCTGCAACACAAACACAAACAACCAATACAACTACACAACACTCTAAACAATTCCCTCAACAACAATTTACTGCTCAACATCGTCAACCACAAACTAACAATACTCCTACAAGCCAGCAGCAGCAACAACAACAACAAAGGAAAATCCAACTGGGGCCAAACTTCGATCGTTTAGGAATTTTAAACGATGGCAATGACGTGCAATCGGCACAAACAGCTGCCCCTTTCTTCGCTAAAGCTTTACAACAACATGGAGGAACAACATTAGGTGCGATTTTACAAGCTCATCAACATGCGATTCAACAACAGTTACAACGTGAAAACATTTTGATGCAACAAGTACAACACCCAATGTTTCAAAATGCTCCTTTCAATAATCTTTATCACCAGCAACAGCAAGCTCAACAGCAACAAGCACAACAACAACAACAACAACAACAGCAACAGCAACAGCAACAACAAGCGCAACAACAGCAAGTCCAGCAACAAAGAATTCAAAATAATTCTCATCAACAACAAGCACAACAAGCCACCAGAACCAACCAACCAATCGCCGTTGATCAGACTCAACAAAAGCAACAACAAAGACGTAGCGACGATCAGATCGTACCTAACCCGCAGATCCTTCCATCACCAGACCACTGGTTGCAGCAACAAAAGCAATCACGACAACAACATAGTAAACACCATCAAAAACAGATTGCTCAACAAATCAAACCAAACAACATTCACAACAAACAAGACAACAGTCGTTCAACAGTCAACCAATCTTTAAAACGTAAAACAAGCCCAGAGAGATATTTCATCTTCAACAACGAAAACACTCGCGATCAACAACAACAATCGCAGGATATGAAAAATGAAGAAGAGCAGGGCAAAATTATGCCACCAAAGAACTCTGTATTTGTCAGATATCAGTCGGAAAACAACCGAAGGCTACCAGGATTTAACGAGGCTTTCGCTAACTACGTCGAAAAGCTGAAAATGAAAGAACAATATTTAAAAGCTATGTTTCATCAACAAGGTGTTAACATTCAACAACTTCAAGCCAATCCATTTTATCGTCAAATGCTTATGCAACAACAATTGCAACAAATTCCCTTCCAATTTCAACAAATTCCACAAGTCTTTCCACCCATCTTTAATGCGCAACAATATCAGCAACACTTACAACAACAACAACAACAACAGCAGCAACAACAACAACAGCAGCAACAGAAACAAAGATTGATTCGTGAGAGACCAGCAGACCTTGAATCCATTCAACGTCCAGAAGCCAAGCGAGCTCGTCGCAACCTCCATCGTCATCATAGCGCACCCAACATGGATAAAAACAAACAAATGTTAGCTGAAAAAATACGAGCGCAAACACCAAAACCTCTTAAAATGCACCTTGTTGAAAAGGAAATACCAAAACCTGAGGCTACTCCAGAAGTGAAGAAAGTAAACAATATTCCTATCAGTGACGTCAAGGATTGTGACATTCTCAAAATAGCTTCCAAAAACATCAGCGAGTGCCATGGAGATGTCAACAAAGACGACCAAAACAATGCGGAGAATTTCGATTTCGATTTTTTAAGTGACGCGACAACGAATAATAAAGACTCTACGGCGGATGAACTTTTTCAATTCACAGACAGTAAAGAACCGGAAGGAAGTGAATCTGGAGATAGTAAGAAGGTTATGGTGAATATGGAGGATCCTATAGAGATTCTAACCGACGAAAACAGTAGACAAAGTCACAAGGATGAAGAACAAGGCTCTACGGAAGAGGATGATTTAAAAGCAGTATTCGGAGATGCGGATTTAGCTGCTGGTAATTATGATAATTTATTCAATGGCAATTCTGATGAACATTATTTCCAGGCGTTCAAAGACAACAATTTATCATTGTTTACAAGTTTGCAGGAAAAGAGTGACTCTAATGACGAAATTTCAAAACTTTTGCATAGCCCTTTAGATTTTCTGAATGATAAATTTCTTAACCCTTAGGACTATAGACTTTTTTCGTCGAAAGTTTATGTATGTTTATAATGAATTGTAATTAGTGAATTTTCTTTTTTTTTTGTACCCTTATGAGTCGATAAGTAAATTAACAAGATAATTTTTGAACAAGTCAGCAAGTGGCTACTACTAAAATTCTTTCCACGTTTTACCTACTTACCTTAGGTGTACAAATTTTTACGGGAATTTAATTTTGCGAATCTTTGGCTTCTGATTGTTATAGAACAATAGTCTTTTGTTATTAAACAATAGAAACCGCAAAAGTTTGCACCCCTTAAAGGTGTACTTGTAAAAACTGTAAGAAAAAGTAAAGCACATTTAATTTCAAAATGGCGATTTTCTTAGTGCATTTTTTCAGACCGAACTTAAGTTCAGAATTCTTTTGGATGATTTCGACCAAAATCAAAAAGCTAAGATTTTAAATATTCAGGCCTATTCATCATGAAACTGAAAAACACCATTCTTAAAACGCGTATGTATCATTATAGGGAAATCTCATTATTTTTCAAAGGAATATTTAGAGGATACAGGATACCATGCAATAATGGAAAATAGTGTTTTCACCTCGGTTTTACAGTGGTCCAGTTTTCACATTTATCATTATGACATATTAGTAGAGGCGGTTATGTCTTCCCGTTAGATTAAGCCTGTTCAAAGGAATGTTTCTATTGATTCTGGTTCCTTACCTAGAAAGGTTCAAAATTTGAGAGGTGTAGCTTTGGGTGACCCTCCGTTGCCACCTAACGTGCTATCATTGGTGTCCATAGCAACCAAAAAGTCATCAAAATTTTTTGTACCATTCGAAAGCCCTTTAAAAATGCTCAAAAATAAGTATAAGAACCATATTCTATATTCTATTTTTGATTACAAAGATATAGGCAGTTTTGTATTTTTTAAAAACCGGGGGTAAACTTTGAGAAAAAACAGTGTAAAGCGTAATTTTACGGCTTTTAGATTGACATTTTCCTGGTGTTTATTTAAATTTATTTAAAATTTGTTTAAAGAAATAATATATCCTAAAATAAATCAAATTTTACAAGATTCAAATTAAAATAAACATGGTAATAGCAGGGCCCACGCAACCATTTTGAAAGTGAGGGGGCCAAAAAAGTATTAAACAGTTAGGTTTGAGTCAACCCGAAGCGCCACCATGGTTGGCGCTGAGGGGCCAGAAAATTTTGAAATTATAAGGTCCCGAAAGGGCTATAACGGGCTTGTTTTTTCTGTTTATTGTCTTTATAACTATGTCGAAAAAGGTGATTGTTCACCAAGGGCTACAGTCCAGAAATGAGACGTGAGAGATGCTGAAAATAATCTCGAAATTATTTCTTTTGATCAGTAACATGCAACCTATTAACAAAAAAATATTACAAATCATTCAAATTAAAATAAACATGGTAATACAGAGTAGTTGCAAACCCCCGGATTCTTCAGTTTTCTTATGAAAATGCTTAATTTGGCCTCTTAGCGCTTGTTCAAAGGGGTGTTTCGAATGATTTTTGTTTCTTATCTAAGAAAGGTTCAAAAGGTGTAGCTTTGAGTGACCACCCCCCCCCCCATCCCGTTGCCACGTGACGGGAGGGAGGGAAAGTTATTTATTTAAGATAGTCTCCTCAGACTGGTCATTACCATCATCCTCATTAGCACCATCGTTGTTTTTAATATTTACACTTATACTTGTCTTTACAAACAAGGTCATTCTTAAAATACTTGCAACGTTTTGTCTTGCATCCTGTTTGCCATTTACATATGCTTAGTTCCATTAAAGCTAGAGGAGCGGGAAAGTTGTCAGTCATAATTGAATCGAGCAATATTCCGTTCTGTTCCCATCCATAGTTCGGTGGATTAGGAAGATGTTGGTATGGTAGATGGGAGCGTTTGAGTACCATTGATACTATAAATGGCTTCGAAAGATTATATACTTCAACGCACTCAGTGGCAGTGATGGAGTGTCATACTGAGACTTGGACAGTTTCCTTAGCGGTGCTGTGGTTTCTTCGTATGTGGTGTTGAGCTTGTTGTCAAATGTAAACCTTGCATTGTATTGACAAGCCATTAGTAGGAAGCTTACATCTTCTGCGTCTCTCGGTCTTCCCCCGTTTTTTATATTCTGAATCTTCTACAGGTCTGCCGTAACTCCATTGGAGTGGAAAGTTCTCCCAAACCATTTGATTCTTGTCTGAATTCTTGGATGGCTTTAAAGCCGGTTCCATTTTCTTTGCCTCTGTCAAGGAATGGTCTTAGGTTTTCTAGGTGTTCTTTGCAGTCTTTGATTAGAATGAGAATGTTGCCATGGAGGGTGAGGGTCGTGACTCTTCGTAGGCCAGCAAATGCTTTTCTGATTTTTGGGGAAGATACAACTGAATGTGGTTGGTCCGAAATACAAACGCTCTATCCTGTGGAGACCTTCATGGGTCTGAAAGATGCTTTTGCTTTCGGATTCATTGTCGAGCTTGAGTTATTGGTATCCCCAGCCCATGTCTATTTCGATGAAGATCTTTGCTTCTTTGAAGTCATGTTGTATTTTTTGTGTTTGAACATGGAAGCGATTGCGTTTCATGCCTTGGTTTCTCGGTATGTTCATTTCTTTTGTGATCTTTTGTGATTACCACGTTCATGGTACAGTCGTAACTTTGACGTGGGTCAACATCTGAAATGACTCTTTGACCTCTTAAGAATTTGAGGAGACTTTTGACGTCCTTTTGATTATGTATTGGAACATTACGGAACGGAGGCTGCTTCGAATTGAAATATTCTTCGTAGTCCAGGTGGATCGGCTCAGTCGGGATACACCCAATCTTGTTGTCGTCGAATACTAGACCTCGTATCCGTCGATCAGTGTCTTTATCTTTTCCAATTCACGTTGGTCTGTATTTACACCTTCTGATTTCAAGATTCTCCCTCACCAATTACGGGATCCTTTAAAAGTCTGTTGCAAAAAAATTGTCAGTAAAAACCGGTTTAAACCGTAAATATGTAGAAACCAGGATGGGACGGAAGAAACAAAAAGTAAGTTAGTGATAATGTTCTGGTTTCTACGTGAAAGAGATCTTTACTGACAATCTTTTCGCAACAGACTTTAATTGCAGTTGGTTTCTGTGGGCTTTTGTCGTCTTTATTGAATGTGATGAATACTAGCTGTTCTGAGTCGTGGCTGGTAGCCATTACACCATATAGATCTTGTTGTTGATCTTGGTTTCTTTGGTGTTTTCAATCATGTTGTGAACCATTCCCTTGATTTACAGGTTTTCAGAAGAACCCCATGGTCCGAGGATTACGTCAAGTTTCTCCAATGGACCCATGGCGCTGTTGTAGTGGTCAGGTGTGATAATGGTATGTTCGCTACCCTTATCTGTGAAAAGGGTATTCTTGATTCCCCCGTTGACCCATTAGTCTGTTGATGAGACCATTTTCTTTATTGTTGGTGTTGTTTCCGTAGGAGGTTATTCGTCGTTCTTTAGTGTTGTGAAGTAGTCTAATGTGATCTTGCTTACGACTTTTTGCCCAGACATGCTGGTGCACGAGAAAAATGTTTTTTCCACCACACGTAAAGCATATCCTACAATTGATTATCGTCCTGTTTTTTATGTTCGGTGCTGCATCGATTGCAAGGGTGTCCTTTGTTTCTGTGACTGTATTTTCCAGCTTTCACGAGCTTCATTATCTGCAAAGTTTCGATCATCTCATCAATTTCTTCCGATGTCATTTAGCTAGGGATATAGGGCTTCTTGTCGAAGTTCAGGGACTTGGCATGGCTTTCTTCTCAAGATCTCTTATGTAGTCGTCCAACGTACGTGTTCCTTGTTTAGTACACCATGAGCATAGCATGCAGCCATGGTACTTTCTTTTCTAAAAAACTTCGAAGTGGTTCTATGGTTTGGCCATAAGTTTGGAGACATTCATTTGTTCTGGCATCTGTTTTGAGATTGATTTTCTGAACTGAAACCATTTCTGGTCTTTCCCAGGTTTTCAGGAGGATGAACTTTTCATCTGTAACGCTAATATATATTCTGTCTTGTTCTGTTCTGGCAACCCCATAAGAGTCTGAAATTTCTCCGGGCTGAAGTTCATGGTTAATGTATACCCTTGGGTGAGAGAGAGAGGAAAGGTTTTACCTACGTTGTTTAGATCTAACCTTCATCATTCGAAACACCCCTTTGAACAAGCGCTAAGAATCCGGGGGTTTGCAACTACCATAATACCATGTTTATTTCTATTTTAATCTTGTGAAATCTTTGCCAGATTCTTTGACGATGGAAAATCAAAGTTTCTTTTGCAGGCAGAAAAATGTAACATCATAATCGTACTCCAAATCACTGTGTGGATACTGTTCAGTTGGAAATTATTGTTGGCGGGGGGGCTTTTCAAATTACCAAATATTTCTCAAATTGAAAACGCAATGTAAAGTGAATAAAGTTAGTCTGATTTGCAGACCCATACTAAAACCGTTGTACGTATGAGTCTGCTAAATAATAAGCTCCCTTTTGGCTTGTTCTGGCTGGTTCTGGTTTGTTCTGGCTGGTTCTGGCACGTTCCGCTTTTTACAAACGTCGCGAAGAGCGGCATATTCTGGGACAAGAATTTGCGACTATTTAGAATCCTCAATAAGAAGCACGTTTCGTTAGAGAAGCAGCCTAGAATAAAGATTATTCGTTTTGTTCAAACTCGTCCCTAGCAGCCCTCTCCTCCATTTTTTATGATTTTGATAGCATTCCAGATGACTATCATGCAAATCAAAAGAATGGAGAATCAGGCCTCTGGGTACGAGCAAGAATATATATTCTGGGTACGAGATTCTAAGAAGAAGTCTTTGCCGCCCGCAGACGAAGAAGAGTAAACAGCAAGATAAAACAAACTCGAATGGCAAGTTGCCCTTATCGTACAAAAAAATGTCGGACTAACTTTTCGTCGGATTAAATTATTCGTCGGACATAATTTTCGCCACACTCACAAATATTTCGTCACTTTTGCTTGTCCGACACTTTTTTGTCCGATAAAGAAGGTAGATTAGATATTTTTTAACTCGCGCCGCGCTGTTTTTAAAAAGCGCGCGAAAAGCCCTTTCACCCAGTAGTCCATTATATATTTTCTCATTTTGCACAGGAAAGATGGCGGCCGGTTGCTTCTCTTCTGGTTTGTTGTGACTACAACACACAACAAACAACAGTAGTGGTGAACAAGTAAAGCTTCATTCTGATTGGTTTTGAAAGCTTGACGCTGATTGGTTGTTATCTTAATAACTCTTCAATTTGATTGGCTCTTCGGATTTATTTTTTTTTACATTTCTGTAATCTGCAGACTGATATTTTCAATAAGGCTCTATGGCGCCGTTGAAAGACGCGTAATA
>JAUJPO010033007.1:0-18909 GCA_032270745.1 Tiaropsis multicirrata | reverse complement strand
AATGCTTTGATTTTTAATTGACCCCCCCCCCCCCCCGGGTTCATCTGGAAGATCTTGATAATTTCTCATTGCATTCATATAGAAGAAATTCTCCAGCAAGTTTCTTTTTAACAAAGTTTTTAACAATCTTGTCGACTTAGAGCTCCTGATTAACTGATTTTTGTGATATCGCATTTCTTAAATGCCATCATAAATCGGTATTAATTGGTACAAAAACTAAAGCAAAATTTTAGTTTGTATTTTTCTGTATAGCAAAAAAAATTTACCTCGGGGGTCACTCGATTTAAATGAACGGTATATGCGGCCAAAAATTGGACCTTCAAATTCGGACCCTTACAGTGCAATGCAAAATTTGCCGAAACACCGATCCTACAGTGCATTTTTGGACTATTTTTCCCCGGTTTTAACAAAGAATTTCAAAATCTTCTCAAATTTTATACTCTTAAAGTGCACCTGGATTTTGTCAGAACCTTGAAAAACCTACCCTGCCTTTTTATCTCTATGAATTAACCATATAAGAATTATATACGCTTGCACTTGAAATTTATTTAATCATCTGCACGACCTCTTATAACGAACTTCTAAACTTAGGTCTAAAAAAGAAGACTCAAAACTCAAGACCATCTATTGGATGAGCTATCCAGCAGCCCTTGCACTCGTTGTGGATTACAGTGTTTTTGCCAACCTCGTACCCAGGGTTATAAGCTTTCTGACGTTAGAGGCGACGCTCAGATGAAGGTGGAATCGAGGTTGTTTTACCTAGGTTAAACGCCAGTCCCTATCTATCACCCTCAAAAGATGTGTAAAAACTTCTTGGAATTCAAGCATTTCTTTGTATCATAAAATGTCCTGACTTGTTAAGTTTGATGTTATAAGTTCGATAGAAAAAATTAATAGATTATAGAATATTATTAAGTACATAAAACTTTCAACAAAGATGAATGGAGATTTAAAAAAAAACTGGTGGTTTAATTAATTAAAATTCAAAGTTTGAAAAACAGAGGCGATTCTTTTGCCAGCTGATCCTGTTTTTTTTGCACAGTACCACACTATGGTAAAAAAATATATATGATGGTCTAAGATATAGGGTATATGTTGCCTGATTTGTTTTGACACAAACAGAAACTTGGTTTTGGGCTATTTTTCTATCCGCCGTTATTTATTTATTTCAGTATTGGTCAGAAAAAAATATTTAGAAAGAAAGCATTACGCAGTGTGGCCTGTATGCGCTCCCGAAGCTTAAAAATATAGTGGGTAGGACGGTTGTATATCACAATCAAAACCTTTTACGCCGATGGCACAATACTCATATATCAAAGGAATAGGACGGTATATTAAAGGGCGCGCTCCTATAGAGCTTTAGTGTGGGCGGCTGCCAAACCGCCATCGGAATATCATACAAGCATTGATGTAAATACGTAGTGTAGGCATTTATTTCTTCTACTCAGAGCGTTCATTCTTTCTTCGGATATCCTTATCAAAGAATCTGAAGCAAACTCAGTTAGGAATCTCATCTGATTTCCGTCACTGAAAGATACGTCACCGAAAAAATGATAAACTGACGGCAGAAAGTGAAATCTTACTGTTTACCGGATTTAATATAAAGTAGACCAAACTAGAATTTTCCGGTGAGTCTTTCAATAATCGATTAGATTTTTGCATAAAAGTAAAAAAAAAAAAAAAAAAAATCGCCAAACTATACATTTATGAATTGTCAGAGTTTTTCTTACTCTTGTTATTGAACTAAAGTAAAGGAACTATAGCAAGGCTTTCACACTGGGTTATGCGAGAAAAAAAACCTGGAAAACAGCACCCCCGCAGAGAGACTGTTCCGCTCCTTGTTGACACGATAGAAAAAATATTTTCGTTAAGGTACTACAGTTATACAATTGAATTGAAGCTTCTTAATGGATGGACCGCACATTAGGTAGACCAAACAGCCTAATTTTTCAAGCTATTTTTTTCGAATTTCTTTAGGGCGTTTCTGGAAAAAAATTAGTGGAAAATGTACAAGAATCTTTATGGCTGATTCAACCCTCGTAATAAACAAATACCTCTGAAACTTCTCTGAAGTACATTAATTAGAAAAAAGTTCGGATATTTTTAATTCGGACATTAAATTTTCGGAGGAAAAGTTTCGGACGGTTTTTAGTGAATTCGGACAAATTTCGGACAAAATGAACATTAGTTTATCAATTTCGGACAGTAAAATATCTCGACTCGATAAATAGTTACAACACATGGAAATTATTCTAAAATCAGACGAACAAAAATAAAACTAGTGTAGTGTGCAGTTCATACGGGCGAAATTCCTCCGAATTTACTAAAAACCGTCCGAACTTTTTATTCCGAAAATTTAATGTCCGAATTAAAAATCGTCCGAACTTTTTTGTCTAATGTATCAGTCTTTATGTACAGTTTCTCTAATGTTTTACATTTATATACTCTTAATTTTGACTGAAAAGAGAAAAGACGCAAGTTTTTAGTATAATCGAATTACTTTTTGAAGCTCGGAATCCTTCTCCAGTACTTTAGATATTCAAAAGAACCTTTCACACTCGTTCATATCACTTTATAAACACATCTACTACACGTTTCCCCAGCAGACACAGAACGTTATTTCAACATTGTTTCAACATCCAAATAACGTTCTGACGTTGAAACGACGTTGTTTGGACGTCAAAACAACGTTCTGTGCCTGCTGGGTTGCGAAATAGGAAAACTGGACGTTGCTTGTCTTCAGTTACACCGGTAAATCGTCCCACCTTTTTTGTAGTAAAGTCTCTTAAACGAGTTTGGAGAACAAAGCATCGAGACAAAAATCTTTCTCTTTTATTCAAACAATTTTTAGAGACTTTTTTACTAAAGAAGGAATATTGTTTTTCTTCCTTAGGCTTTGATACCAGGTCTAGTGAGTGTTGTAACACTTGGAACAAGACAAAGCAGTGCTGTAAGTTCAATTTCCTTCATATTCTATACATCATTATTTTATAAGCATTTCTTTTAGAAAACAGTACTCATCATATTTCCAGTGGGGTGGCTCTTTGTAAATCTTTGTTTTACAACTGGGGTGAGAGAGAAAGTCCTATTTCCTACTGGCCTGTACTGTCGTGACCATTATCTCCATTGGGGCAAAAAAACGGACCTTTTTGAGTAATTTTTCCACTGGGGCGGATCTCGCTGGGTTATAGACACAGGGGTATTCTTAGAGTATTATAGCATTGTCTATTCGAATTTATATCAATATTATTTTCTACGAAAATATCCGGCTTTGAAAACTTTTCCAGTTTTAAGCCTTTTAATAATAAAGACCATAAAAGGATTTGAACTATTCCTTGATGTTGTCCAAATATCAATTCTAAAAATTAACATATAAATCATGTCTGTCACATATCAAGATCGAAAATGAACTTCCCGATGTCATACCATCCATGCAAATAGAGATTTTAAAAGAAAATATTCACCCGCATGCTAACCTTGCAGCCACAAAACCTTGTTTTCAGAATGGTGTACACTGTACGTTCAAAAAAAGACATTTTTACGACCCTCGATCTATTGGTCATAGTCCAAAACCACTTGCTTATCAGCCAAAATTCAAATTTAAAATTCATGAATAAAAGTGAAGATAAAAATGAGAACAAAAAAAATGGGTACAGCGGTAGTTAAAAGTTAAAACTAATTTTTGTTTTTTTTATTACTTATATACATAGTCAGGAACCGTGTTCGTGACAAGTCTTATCATTTTGGGTATCGGAATTTTTCACTCGATGAAATTGTCGGACCAAGTTGATTTCTGGGAGAAATATCGTGGATACGCTGAAGAAACCCCTGCCACGCCAAAATGTGAAATCCAAGAGAGATTAGGTGGCGATTACCTGGGAAGCTCGCACTGTTATTGTAAAGACGATCCAAATGAGTATTTGGATTCTGGTTATGTTGGTGAGCTTGTATTCATAACACTAATTATTGTATTTTCAACGTTTTTACAATGTTTATAATGGACTTTTCCAGAAAAAAACACCTACTGTTGGAGGATATAGGATATCCAGGGGGTTAGAAACTTATATTAAAGGACATCAAGAGGTAAGAATTTGAAAACCAGGGATATCTAGGGGATTGGTGGAAAAAATCGACATCCTCAACAGTGTACCCCGGATTTCTTCTGGAAAACCCCGATATTCATCAGTACAACGACGATCTGAAAACGAAGTCTTAAGCCCCTAGATATCAGAACTGGTAATGACGAGAAAGTACTAATGTTTCAGTACGATGGTCATTCGAAATACATTATTTATAATATCCATTACATAATCTTTTCTACCAGAATAAAATTCTAAGAATTGCGTAGTGTTGTGTTTGTCACTAATTTTGATTTTGAAAACAATAACCATTTCTTTTTATCTAAACGCCCCTCAGCAATGAAACCAGTCATTCATTCATTCTAGATCCCAGCAGGCGCAGAACGTTGTTTTAACGTCTAAACAACGTTCGTTCAATGCTGTCAGGTCATTTGGACGTTGAAATAATTGTTAGAATAACGTTGTGTGTCTGCTGGGGTCGGATAATACGGATACAGCACATGCGGATACAGAAGTTACTCAAAAGTTTTGAGGGAGAGTGTTGACTTCCTTATAAGGAATATAAGCAAAAGCAACACTCTCCGTCAAAACGAAAGAACCTTATGTATCCTCCAGTACGAACTATTAAAAAAGAAAAATATTTTTTCCATACCTTTTAATATGTGTGTCTTCGTTTTCATTTTCAGTTCAATTTTGTGATGAGTTTCGAATCGGAGAAGATTTGTTCTTGACCATGTTCATCCTAACAATTGCTGTTTGTGTGTTTTCATTGTTAAACTCTTTGCTGTCAGCTGTCGCTTGTTTCATCTGCAAACCTAAAGAGGTATGGAATCGAAATCATCCTTCAAATTAACCTTTTAAAGAAAACATTTGTAGGAGCAAGATTTCCTCAACTTTTTTTGACCTAATGAAAGTTATAATGAGTGTCTCAGAGTGTCTCACAGAAAAGTAACTATTTTTGATTTGATGTTGTGAGCCAACTAAATTTCCAAAAAGAGCGAAAATACGTCAAAAAGGAGTATCAAATAAATTGAGGATAAGTCAGCAGTCATTATCTTATTAACAAACCCATTAAGCTTAATCACTTACCAACAACAACTACTATATCGATCCACTTTGATATATCCAAATCAGTATTGATCGATGCCTGGATTGAATCTCAATTTCAATAATTTGTATTTTCATTCAATTTTTCCTTTATCATCTAAAAGATACAGCGATAAGAAATAAACAAAAAGGTTGTATACAGAGTGGAAAATGAATTCTTTTATACGAGGTCAGGGGAAGACCCCGAAATAACTCGAAATAATTAAAACTTGCTTCATCATTCGAGTTAATAACTCGAAACATTTAAAAAATTAGCTTTTTCATAAATCGAAATATTTAAAATTTCTATTATACTCGAATTAATAATTGTTTTTTTTTAAATGCATAAAGCGTTTATTCGAGTTAACTCGAAAGGAAAAAGGTACTAAACACATTCCGAGTTATTTACTCGAAATGAAAAACATTCTGAACCTCTTTATATGATACTAATTTTTCCAATTTATTTCAGCTTCCGCCCTTCCAGAAGAACCGCCCACCAGGTTATTATTATTCGAAAGATCACAAAGACAATTACGCCGTATCCCGTTAAAATATATCCCGTATTTAAGATAATCATTACGTAATCTTTACTACGAAAACATCCCAAAAAAACCGGATGTTTGCCACTAGTTTTATTGTTAAAAATCAAAAACTGGTGGCAAACACCCAGCTTTTTAGGGTGTCTCAGTATGAGAGATTACGTAATGGATATCATTAATTTTAGTTTTTTTTCTACTCGTCTTCTAGTATAGAAAGACTGATTTTAAATTTCCACCGTCAGTTTCTCCTATCTTTCCCTTTATTAGTGTAATCCAACAAACCAAAATGAATTTTTTCAACAACAATTTTTCTTCTTAATTCAATGTAACAAAAGAGAAAGTTTAAACTCCGTAATATCGTATCAACTACTCTTATCAAAATCTGAATTACATATTGTTTTATATATTACGTCCTCATATAATGATATAAATCATAACATTCGAAATAATACTATCTTTTTTTACTTACAATATTTTGTATTTTTATGTTTATTTTATTTTGCTTACATAAACATAATAGCACACATTTTAGGTAAGATAAATTTAAATTGTTGTTCTATGAAGGCACACCGGACAGACCCTGTTTTTGCCAAAAACGAAAAATTAATAACATCAAAATTTCAATTACCATAAATTTGACAAAGAAATTTATATCAGTGAAAGATTCCCTACAATCTAGAATCAATCAATGCAGTGTTTGGAATCTTTGCGCGATTTATCAAAGGAGAAAAAACTCAACATTTCAACTTTAGATAAAAGTATTGGAAAATATTACCGACCCTGAATTATGAAAAAATCGAAATATATCAAAATCATTTTCCTGACATAAAACAACAAATTAAACTAGCACCGCCTTGTGTGTCAAAGCTTCATTATCTTGGTATATACATACCTATGCTATGCTCAAAAAGAAGTTCCCATAAAAATAAATTAAAATTAAATTAAACCCTGAATATAATAAGGCGAAAAATTTACAAAAATATTCACACAAAATCTTTAGATAACAAACACGTTTACAAAAGAAGCTAAAATACCGGTCTCCATGCATCGAATCGTGATCGGATCGGGATCGGGCGACTTTTTTAACATTGCTGTAACAAACGCTATTGGTCGATACCGCGAGTCCATTGGTTCATTCTGACGTCATGCTCGCGATCGATCGCTAAAATACAATCGAAAATGTTTTCAACTTTTTCAGCGATCGAGCGGATGTTGCACTTGAGGTAAAACGCCTGGTGCAAGCGATCCAATCGATGAGTGGAGACCGGTATTTACTCAGAACAAACCGGAGAATCATTCGAGAGGAGGCACATCTAGATCATCAATAAAATCACTCAAATGTCCCTCACTAATGACTTTTTTATCTCCCCCTTTCTTCTTTTTGCCATTGAAAAGGAACGAGCTGAAATCTTTCGTCGTTTCTTTATTTTCCTCTTTAACAATATTCGTATAATCAATTTTGTTTTTGTTATTCTCGGTAACTTCAAGTCGTTCCACTGATTTTTGTAAGTCGTCGGTATTCGGTTCCCGAGACTTTCCAGCGACAATTTTCGTATCTTTAGATTCGGTTTTCGGTAATTTCTTAGTACTACAACGGCCTTCCAGAATGTATTTCAATTTAGGCATAGTGATAACTAGATGTCCGCTTGTTTGCGACCGCTGCGCTGAGCTTTTGTCTGGGCTGATTTCTTCGTTGAGTGCGAGTTGAAGTATTTTACCCTTCATGCTGACACGTACGTAATTCGGTTGTAAATCAACGTCGATTAATGATGTATCTAAGAAGGTGTGAACATAACAAAATATATTATCATTGTCGCTCTATTGCAAACTCATACAAACAAAGGACCCCCCGAAGACAGGTTTGAACCTGAATTCTTTAGCTAAGTAGTTCTAGAGTTGATTTTTCCGGGTGCTATCCGGGCCCTTTTTGAAGTTTTTGGCAACTTCAACAAACCAAAAATAATAAAAATGTCTATAACAAGTGTGTAACGGTGAAACTCAGCGAAAACGAGACTCAGCGTTTAGCGCCTTGACTACAAAGATAAAATTACTTTTAGAAGAAGGGACAATTCTTTGATATAGAGCATAAGGATGTTTGGAATCTTATAATTTTGCTACTACAAATTCAAATATGGATGAAAGAGGCCGCACAATAGAACGATAAAAAGATCTACCTAGATGTTTGTAGCATGACACATCCAATACATATCCCGTAAACTCCTCATTTTCTTGAAATTCAAAATCAATTTTATCCTGGTTAATATTCAACGGTCTGCCATCGTCGTTGAAAAATCGGATTGTTCTTTTTAACGGATTTCTCAAATCGGGAAAATCGGATTTCTTGGTTTCCTCTTTTTCTTTCCGTTTTTCTTCCATAAAACGGTGCGCCTCGACGCGACTTTGAGGAGTGAACTTCGAAGGTCGTGACCAAAATTCCTCCTCTGTCAATTTCTACAAACAGGAAATCAAATAAAAGTTTTTTACGAGCCACAGGAAATAATCAGGCTAGGTATAAATAAAATCTACAACTTCATCCATCGCTTACCTATATACAGGTTATCTTTAAAAATTCAGAAATCCAAAAGTATACTGACAACCACCGGGCTTGTTTTCGCTAAATAGACGAGATTGTTACAGCTGGTGTAAAAACAGTTGGCCTGAAGGGGCGAAAATATTGATACTCGAGCAAACTGATTCATGATATTCTCTAGGTAAACTTATTTACAGAAAAATCCTGAAAAGCCTGTTAAAAATCAAAACTACTTTAATAGGAATAAATTTCACGAGATTAAATTTCGCGATTTCGCAATTTTTTGCCCTTTTTGCGAAAGTTCGCGTGAGTTCATCTATTCGCGAAATTTTTGAAACCACCATTGTAGCAAAAAAAGTTATTAAAACCATTATGTCCATTTTTAGGGTCATTCGCGAAATTTAATCCACGCGAAATCTTTCAAAGTTTTGACTTGCGAAATTAAATGCAAAAGATTTCGCGACTTTTTTGGCTCGCAAAATATAATCTCGCGAAATTTTAATCCTATTAAAGTAGTGGCAATCACCTGGTTTTTTTAGGGCGTTTACGTAAAAGATTACAAATGTTAGATATCATGATATGCAGTAACCCGTACACCATCATGATGTACCGAGGATATACAGGCTATATACAGACAGAGACAAACCTCCTTTTTGACACCTTCTGTCTCGATTTCCTCAATTTCCTGTTCCTTGTCTTGTTTATCTAAATATCGCGTTTCTTGTTTCAGCATGTCGCATCTCAATTCAGTCAGTTTTTGGTTAGCCTCGATGCGTTCAGATTTTGATATTGGTGTACCATCCAAGCTGGTTAACTGATGCAATGTGGCAATCACGTATTCTCGATAGCCTACATATTCTGTACAAGGGTTTCCAGTTAAATAAAAATCCCGTAAAAACTCATTCCCTTTCAGTGACTCAATAGAGGTCACTTTACCGACAAAGTTAACAGTCAGATCCAACTTTTTTAAACATTCACAACCTTCCAAGTTTTCAACTACCAAAATATTATTCAAAGCCAGATTCAAATACTCCAATTTCTTCAACTGGTGGATATTTTCAATTTTGGGTATCAAGTTCGATTGCAGGTATAAGATTTTCAGATCTCGACACCATTTCCCGATGTACTCCAATCTTTCAATGTCACACTGGTGGAGTGAAATTTCCTCCAGTGTAGTGATTTCACAGTTATTGTGTTCAGATCTTTTTCGAATCAAATCCTCTGTTATTTGAACCATATCGCAGTTATGATTATGATTTAGGTTTGTTTTCTTTCGTTTTATACTAAAAAAAAATACCAAATCAGTTAAACCGGCGGGTCTTCTCGGAGTAGAATATATTATATAATACAGGGTAAGTAAAATTCTTATTTTGTGAGAATAATATTGCACAAAAGAAACCAAACAAGAACATTCAAATTATACCAACAAAACTAACATGATCAATTATGGTAGAGAATGAAAGTAAAAAAAAATCACATGTCTTTGGTAACCTCAACATATTACAACAAACATTTCAATCTTTAAAATGTTCAACATAAGAAATGTCACCAATCCCTATATCATTTTGAAAGGATTGGAAGTATTACAGTACAAATATATCAAGACTTGGAGATTTCAAATTCACTGTTATTGTTCTGTTACGTTATGTTCCCTTAGTGGCCCCTGGGGGAGATAATTGACTCTAATACTATCTTAAAGTGTTGGGATTTTTCCATGGCCAGCCACTTAAAATATCTCATAATTATTGTTATTATTTTTATTATTATGACTTTTAATAAGGGACAATTTGAACAGTATAGTTAGTTGAAGCAGTGATAACATGGTTGAAAATCCATAGTTCTAGACCACGAGGTTTTGTTTCCTTCTAAACACATTTGAAAATCCTTTAAGGAATACTGCATACTAAAGTACGTTGTAAAAAGATTGTCAGTAAAAACAGTTAACATGTAGAAACCAGGATGGCACAGAAGAAACAAAAATTGAAAAATTTATACTGTCCTGGTTTCTACATATGAATGGTTTTTACTGACAAATGTTCTGAGAAGATGCTGTACTTTTCCAATCATTGGGTAAATTTGAAGTCGTTTTTACATGTTATGATTTAACCTAAGATACTTCTAAGAAGAGAAAAATAGTCCAAAAGTCATTTTTCTTGTGATTTTGTGTCCAGAATTTCAAAAAATATATAATATATGCTGTATAAAAGGCAGTCATCAATTTTTTTTAAAGAATTACAAATATATTTTTGTAGCTTCTAATAAGATATGGAATTCCATTCACTGAATCCAAAGCTTTTATATAAAGAAATCGCTTTGCTTCGAAACTTCTCAGTTTTAAGATAAATATAACTAAAATTTCGGTCCTTGAAAAAGCATATTACCTGACCAACGAGACAAGTTGCAATACCTTTACCTTGATGTCCCTGCTTGACACATAACCAATGTAGTTGGCCTACCTTTACACTTGTCTTGGGTAACCAAGACATAACAAAACCTACATAATTTTTAGTAGTTTCTTCTTGAACGATAAACAAACCTTCTTGCCAATATTTTTCATCTGCCAAATACCTATAATGAAAAAGAAAAGTTTGGTCAGCTTAAGATAGACTTGTCAAACAGAAATCATTATAGAATTCAAATGGAATTGAATTAGCAGTCACTCTAAAAGCATATCAAATTCAATATTATTTGTATGCTAAGGTGCTGAAAAAAATGAGCAGTGAAAACAAACAGGGCGACCCGATTAGCGGGGGGGGGGTTGGAATTTCAACTATTGAAAACACTGAAATAGGGCAAAAATAGGCTATTCACAGCAAAAAAAGAGGATTTTGCTTTGGTAATTGAGAGAATTTGTCGAATATTATCAAACTAGGGGTTTTAATTTTAATTTGGGCTAATTGGGCTAATTGGAAAGTATTCATACTTATCACAAAATGTTAGTTGATTGTACTTGGGCTCCTCTTCAAAAGACTGATAGGCTAAAGATATCAGAAGGACCAAATTTATTAATAAAACATTCACATATCTATTGGAAGTTTTTGGTGACTCAGGTAAAAGATTTAATGTATATCTGGGTACAAAATAATGGCCAGGTCCTTCACGAACTAAAGAAATCTTAATAAGGAACTTTCTTCAACTAGATTACATAAATACTACAATCTTCATGCTTGACTAGCAGTTTATATTAACCAAACAGATGAAATAATAAACCCTAACCTACATCATACCATATTAATGCAATTTCAAGTTTTTCATCTGGCACATCTGCCAAAAAGTAGCCAGTGGGTAAGGATGATTTCCTTGGCTGACAAGATTGTATATCATCCAAATGCATATAAAATGATTGACCCATTTTTTAGCTATTCATTCATTTTTGTTACATTTTCTTATCTGAAAAACAAAGATGTACTATTGTGTTAAAAATACATTTGCCAGAAATTTATATTAAGTAAATGTAAACATTTCATCAAAATTTATTTAGCATTTTATTAGAAACACCTTCAGTGCATAAAATGTGTGCATTTTATGTGTGCATGAGTACATTTTATGCACTGAGGATGTTTTGAATAAAACGAAAAGCTTATGCTAAATAAATTGGCTACCAGAACTCAATAAAGGAGCTGAAGATTATATTTTATGAAATGAAACAAGGCTATAAATGATAATGAATGATTATTTCCTAAATAGATATATCTAATAAGAACATCACTTGAACACTCTGATCAATAATAGATAATAGATTTGGCTCTGTATGATCTCTTTTGAAACAAGATGGATCCTGTACTAAAAAGGGTTTCCACAAAATTCTTGGTAGAATCATCAACCTGGTTGTTATCATTAACAAAACACACTCAAAGAACATTTTTCTTTTCAATGAGGTTTCAAAAATATTCAAAATTATAATATTCCAAAGCCTGTAGAAAGCTTTTCAATTAAAATTTGCCATAAATATCTGATTGTTTACTCTCAAGGTCAAGGTTTTTCAAAACACATTCATCATAAACTTTTTGTGTTTTTCTGCATTGTCCGTAATACTGATTATTGTAGTCTAAACATGTCCAATGATCTGTGAACTCCTTATTACAAGCAGCTTTCAATTTGCGGAAAAACTCTAGGGCACAGTTTGTGACTGCCTTCCCTTCATCCAAAGTCGCACGTGGGTCTTTAGTTTCGAAACGCCTCTGAACAAAGGTTGTGAAGTCTTTATTGCAATAGGTACCTATAAAAAAATAAATCAAACCTTATTTAAAGTAAAGCAACAGGGTTTATTTTTCATAGTTACATTTTCAAGCAACTTTCAATAATGTTATTGCTTGATTTTTAAAACATAAAATACATCTAAATGTGGTCATTCATAAGCATTTTTATATAGCTTTTGTTGGATAGATAAAAAATAACTGAAAAGTGTTTAGTGTGAGAACACTCGATTACTGTAGTATAGATATTAAGTAACTATCAAAAACTATCAAAAAGACAAAAACTAAACAATGAAAACTGGAACCTTTGCCCTTGTTGGAAGCAATTGCATTTCCAATTATAAATTATCAGATTAATATACATTAAAAACACTTTATTACCTAAATGATGGGCAGCACCAAGCAAGACAGATGAGGTAACTGGGAGCTCTTCAGTTTCTAATTCTTTGAATGCAATACGATCAACCATTTTTAATGTTAAAATTTCACTGTATAAAGCAAAATTAGAAACAACATTTTCTTTTCTGATTCAAAATATAAAAATAAAAATTTCAAATCAAATGTATACACTTTAATTTATATCATATACACATATCTATTGTTCTGAAATACAGTTAGCACTGTTTCCATTTCGGGAAATTTTAAACCTACTTAAGAAAGTTGTATATAATACCTAATAAATTACCCAGTCGTGAAACCAGGTAATTAATGAGATAATTAATTTTTTAATAATTAGCATTATGGTCAGTCAAGTATGGCCCGAGATTGTGCGGGCCTGCGTGGGTCATATGCTTGAGGCCTTTCCATGAATCTTGCAATTGGTGGCTGCTGAAACCATGCTAATAAACCTTTCTCGTAATTCCGGTTTTCCGGATTTCTTCTACAGTTTTTGCACTTCATCATAGATGGCTTTTCTGAGCTTTTTCGCCAATTTAGATAATTTTTCTGTACTTTGAAGTCAAATATCTTCAGATCAATACAGAAATCGGCTATACTTGCTTAAAAGTCTTCTATATAGTTTTTTGAGGGCTTTTATGTGGTATAGATGGTCTTTGTTAGAAATGATTTTTAAAATGTATTTTTCACCCCATTGGGCTCTTGCTTAAGAACAATAAACTTTTGCTTATAAATTTTTTTCCCCAAGAGCCTCTGTATGAGGCTTTTAGTATGTTAATCTACATCAAATTTCAGTTCGGACGCTACCAAATATGCTAGTCCGTAAATCATTGCAAAGTCTATTTTTAATTCGGCCAGACTAGAGTGGTTTATGGCCTTTTATTCAACTTCCATACAGCAATCAACCCAACTTAAGTATGTTTTTATAATTATAGTATAATACCCTCAAAAGATTTTCGAAACGAATGAGGGCATCAAAAGATATCAGACAAAATATCACCTTCCCTAAGCAAACTCAGGCAAAAACGAGTTTGTTTACCTACACGTGTTTTCTGGCAAAATCTGAATTACAGGAAAGGTGTATTGGGCTCTTTCAGTTAAACTCCGTTACCGAGGGGTGGACGACAAAGAAATTCCACCTGACAAACCCCTCAGAATTCCACCTGAAAACCCCTTTTTTTCCACACTTATCACAGAAATCCGATGGCTAACTCTTTGATTTATCCCTCAGAAATCCAGTTTCTAAAAATGTTGCAGCCGACGACAAACTTTTAATTTTGGAGAAAGGTATCGGAAATCCTATCACCTAAAACACACATTCCCTCAGAAATCCATATTTAGAATTCACACAACTCTTCGGAAATCCTCCTCTAAAATCACACTTTCCCTCGGAAATCCACATTCATGATGTACCGTAGGATTGTCTAATATCATCGGCACCCGGAATTGGAGCAGGTGCCGCAATATTCGTGATATGCGTGAGTCTGATTTTGAATACCGTGAAGTAATATCTTTACCATATATGACGAAAATTACATGAGCAAGAGTTTTGGTCCTAGGTCATAAAGTCACTGTCCAAGTTGATTAAATTACGATGTATAAAATTTAATCATGGTCCACAGCATTACATAAAAATTAGTTCCCAATATAATTAGTTCCTAAAGGTTTCTACCACTTGAGTCAGTACCAGAACCCAAAAGAGGTATAACCCGTATTATCTCAAAAAAACTTTAAAATATTTCTTCAAGTACGATGAAACTAACTGAGACACTAGTTCTTTATAAACATAAATCTTTTTGTCAGATATAGCTTAAAATTGATAACAGTAAGACAAAAATTAAGAATGAAAAGAAAGATAAATAATAAACTAGAAGAGTGCCATATGAAATCTCACAAACACGTAAACACGCAAACACGTGACTACGATAGAACCTCGATTCTGCCAAAGACCGCAAAAAACGACAGAGTCAGCGCCCTACTGGTAAAGATGCAATGTGAAAACGATGCACAAAATTTTTTTAATGCCTTGCAAACGCAATTAAAAAAAACATGCATCCAAAAATAAAACTCTACAGAGTGAGATTCATGACGTATGAACAAGTCTAATTTTTGTTAACAATGGTTAAGAATTTAGAAAAACGCTTATTATACTGATGCTCTCAAATGAGTACTGTCAACTTACATAACATCCACACTCTCGTTACAACTTGCACACCCATAACAAACAGATCCATCTGGTCTTCATTTAATATCGTTTTAAAATTAAATAAACACTGCCAGTGCTTACACAGTGGAGAGGACTCCCAATTGAAATCCATCCCTACTCAGCTGTCCTGTTGAATTTGTTTATTATGGTCACGTGGTTATTCCGCCCAGGCGAAAAATCGGGCCGCCCAAATTCATAGACCAATCAAAAGAGAGTTTAAAGCGAAACGCGGGGAAGTGTGAGCTCCCCTGCAGAGTTATGAATTAAGTTTCGCTTTCGATTTTGAGCCGTCATTATCATTTGCAACCAGCAAAGTCTTGAAGATGGTGGTGTGCAAGTTGTAACTGGAGTGTGCATGTTATGTAAGTTGACGGTACTTGAAGTACCACTAGGGGGCTTTGGGGAAAGAACCTCAGGACCTTGATTAAACCACTTGATGTTATACCTGAGCATGTCCGGAATGTATCTGGGCACCATTTGGGTGTTCCAAATATTTTGGAGGACTCCGGAAATCCCCTGTTTTAGGGGTAATTTGGGGAACTTTAACCTTTTGAGGATTGTGCAAGGCTAATAAAGACCTATGAAGGCTGGGGGAGGCTTGGGCAGTGTTCCCCATGAAATATTAGCCCTGATTGCAGCTGAAGAGTCAGCCACGTCTAGTAAAATGTTTGAAAATTGGCAGGTTATTTTGTACCTTGTCTTTGGGGCCAAAACTTCCGGCCTTGCCAAAGAGTAATACCTGTCTAACAGAACCTTGGAGGGCCAGGGGGTCGTTCACATAGTACGTACGCACTAAAGGGGGGGAGGGGGGTCTCTCCAAAGCGTACGTTTGCGTACAAGGGGGGAGGGGGGGTTGATTGGAAAGCGTACATACGCAAAAAAAAATTTCCTTGAACTGTTTTTGACTTTTGAAAAATTCTCAGAAACAGTCAAACCTAAAAGGGGAAATATTTTACGTCACAAACATTAACAGTTACCCTATCATGTACCCTATATATGGCTATTATTCCATTGAGTTTTTTGTATTTTAATATTATTAAGCAATTATTACTGCATCAAGTGCGCTTTATTATATTATGTAAATAAATGCTCCACACAAAAAAAAAGGGGGGGGGGGTAGCCGAGAATAAGTACGTACTAACGAGGGGGGTCAGAGCAAATGCGTACGCTTATGTACATGGGGGGAGGGGGGTCAAATTTTCGTCATTTTCATGCGTACGTACTATGTGAACGACCCCATTGATTATTATTCATTCAATAAAAAACAAAAACAAAACCCCTAAAAACAAACGATAAGAAACGCACTTTCGGTTTCTGGCTTTAAAAATACTCCGTGTACACAAGTCATGAAAATGAGGCGGTTACTTGGGTGGAGGGCGGAAAAAACCGAGCACTGGAGAAAAAAAAGAAAATGAGGAAAAGAAAGCGCACCGATTTAAGAAAAAATTCTTTTAACAAGAAATTTTTAATTATCAACAGATAGTGCGGCATGGTTGACCAATGATTGAAAAACTCTATTTCAAAATCCTTTCTAGTCGAGGGGCCTTAGCCCCTTGCTTTAGCATGCGAGTAACCAAGACCTTACCAGCAAAGCGAAGATTTCCAATGTCGAACTAAATCTTGCGATATCATTTCAGCGATACGAACCATAATTATTCTTAAAAATAGTCCAACAAATTTTTCTCTTTGAAGTTTAATTCTGATTGGGTATCTAGAATAATGATAGTTGATGTGGCTCAATTTGATTAAACAGGTTGGTTTATATGTCTGTTGGAGTTTTACAAGTATGGAAAAATGTGTCCTTCTGCCTCTCGTGCTTCTTTTCGATATAAACGGAATCATCATAACGGAGATTATGTTAGGAATGTAAGGTTTCGATTAAGATTTCAATTAAAGCAATCAAAAGATAATTTTAAGTCTCTCCAAAAGAAATTTTCCCAAGGAAATTTAAATTACCTTTAATTGCTCAATTTTTATTTGTCAGTTGTCTTGGAGAAAACTACTACTACTGCTTTGTAAGCATGTCATTCAATAATGTCACTTGAAGTATAGATTTGCATTTTCTATCTTTGCAGGGATCAGTGTGTGGCGATGCAAATGAAGTGTTAGAGAAAGTTACCTTGAACAATTACTCATGTGAAGATGAATGCTCACAACAATTGAAAAATTATACTTTAGCATATCGTGCTTATTGTAAACAACCTTATTGACAGGTGATGATTTTAGGGGAAATATATTGAAATATTTTAATCCATTTTTTTATTTGTTATGTCTTTTTCGGGAAAATCTCGTTTTCTTTTCTCGACCCCGAGACAGTAGCTTGTAGCTTTGCCCCTGGACAAGAGTTGTTTCGACTCGTGATCCTAAAACTTGTTTCGACCCTAACCCTGGATAAAACTTGTTTCGACTCGTGGTCTTATAACTTGTTTCGACTCATGGTCATAACCAATTTCACGTCAGTCATGAACAATATATCTTTCACTCACCTTCACAATCTTTTTTGATTGCATTTTATTTTCCAATTGAAGAAAGATTTCATTGGAGCCACTGCGGGTTATTTTCCAAGCTCTGAAAAACAGTTTCACGGAAACTAAAAGTACTGTAGGAGTACCGTAGGACCCTAGAATTTGTGAAAACAGGACCCTAAAATTTCGAAATTTGTAAAAAGAGGCCCCTAAAAGTATATGGCTTTTAATAGAGTAAAGGTGTTTTTTCAGGCTGTTCTAGGCGTTTGAAAACTGACCCATCAAGTTAAGCCGTGGCCGAGTGGGCTAAAGCGCTGTTAAAAGTGCGTTTTTTCGTCAAATGAGTGAGCCCTTGAGAGGCCAAGTTCGAATCTCAGCCGGGTCAAAACTTTGATATTTTACATATTTTTGTTTATCAAATTTTAATATTTTATCCTTTCGACTACGCTGAACACGCTGGAAGTGGTTTAAGGTTCCGAAAATGGCTCTAGAAGCAGTCAAACTAGCTTAATTCTACAATACGAAAGTAGCAGTAAGCAGTAGCCGTGACTGAGGCCACAGCCATGCTGAAGGGCTGAAATTTTGCATGAAGTTTCCATAAGATGAAATGCATGACACCACTACATGAGTGTTAAATATAATATAACTCAACCCCCCTTCCCCCAGGAATATCGCAGAAAAACAACGGCAACCTTTACAAATTGGAGGCTCCCTCCCACTTTCGGAGTCCCGTTTTTACAAACTCTAGGGTCCTACCTTTAGGGTTGTAGGTCCTGTTTGTACAATATGTCTTTCAGACCATACCAGCGATTCAGGAAAATCGAAATATCATCATTAGGCTCTCTTAACCGTGCCCATTCAATGCTTTTTAAAATGGTCTGTTGGCATTTGGTAGACATAGCTGACCTTCCTTTATCGTATTTACATAAATTTTGACGGAATGATCACATTTCTAAAAGTCTAGAACTCTTATCCCACATTGTCTCTGAAATTCGTAATGGAATTTGCCTTTTGTAATAAACTCTATGGTAAATTACGAAATTAAGAATTCATTTCTAATTTCTAGATAGATTGCTCCACATTTGGGTCTATGTATGAACCACAAGTGATTATTCAATGTTCCAGTATAAGAAAAGATATATAGGCGCTTGTCGTCTGCGCTTGTTGTCCACCACTAACCACTCAGCAATTCTTTTCAATCAAAAAAGCTGTACTTTTTCAAGAAGTAATCAAAACTTTTCTTTAAGTTGAAACATAACCTTGTAAAGAAGAGTACGATGTAACATGGGGGTTAATTATGTCACACTGAATACTAAATGTAAGCATTTAACGACCCTGCTAGGATTCGAACCTAGAATCTTCTGATTCGAAGTCAGACGCCTTATCCATTAGGCCACAGGGCCAATGAATCA
>JAUJPO010032896.1:0-18921 GCA_032270745.1 Tiaropsis multicirrata | reverse complement strand
GAAACATGAAACAAAACGAAAATATTTTTCTGGCGAGCAAGTCCGCTACGTGAAGCAACAAAAGCCCCTGCGGGGCAATAAGTTAAACAATACTCACTGTTTCAAGAATAACATATCTCCCTTTTTATGTTTCTGCGCATTCTTCGCTTTCAAAATCGTAGGAAAAAATGAAAAGTTTAACTTTGTCAATCCATCCTATAATTGACAACTCATTCATATTTGACTTGGGAGATCCAAAACGGTGTATGACACGGGTCCACATATCCCGGGATAGCTGCCTACGCTGCTTACTTTAGGAAAAGAAAGTCATGGCGCTATACTAGACATTGTTAATCATGTGGTGGCCATGTGCATAGCCTGTCAAAAAGAATCGTCATAACAAGATTATGTTTCCATGATTTATCGTAATGTCATGATAAATTATACGAAAAATAAAAATGTTATGAATTTTACTTTTGAAAATGAAAAAGTACAGTACAGGAAACAGATTTATGACCAAGAGCATAATTATTAGAGCAAACAAGAAAAACAAGTTACAAAGTTACAAATTACAATATGTACAGAAAATTTAAATTGAACTAAGATATTTTCAATAATAAATTTCATAGATTTTTTTATCCATTTCAAAATCGTTTTTGTCAGTGCTCTTTTTTCTCTTTAAGATCTTCATGTTCAAAGGTGCCATTACTTCACTACTCTTGTTGTCTTTCTTTGACCCTTTTATTTTACGGCAAAAATCACTCAAAATATTTCTGAATGTACCTAAATATAGTAAAGGGTTAGTGACCGAATTGAAAGCAGCCAATAACTGAAATGAAGAAACAAGTTGAACATTTGTCCAAGGATCTATTCCAGGTGTGCCAGTATACGCAAATATGTACATGAATGAAATCGGTAACCAACAAATCATGAAAAACCCCACTATTGCAGTTGCCAACTTGGTGTATTTTAATTCTTTGTTATTGTTGACTTTTGGGTTTACTTGCTGATCGAGATCACCAAAATATTCAATTTTAGCATCGTTTTTAAAATGTTTCATTTCAAATTGTTGAAGTCTCTTGACGAGGGCTTTACTTTTTCTCAGAATAATTAAATAGCAACAAACCAGCAATACACTCGTCGGAAGGGTCAAACAAGGTAAGAAGATGGAAAGAACCATATCTAGACTTTTCAATTGATTATTCGCAAATTTATACCAAATGAATGCAGCCAGTGTCATTCCACATAACCACGACACCACACATGTGTAAATTGCAAATTTGCGAGCATAGAATCGATACTTGATTGGGCGTAATACTAATGCCAATCGATCAATAGTGACAGATATAAGTACCAGTATTGAAATGAGCCAAGAAACATGCAGCAGGATCGAAAGCACCATAACGAATGAAGTAGAATGTTGAAACGCCAGTGGAACGACCAGAGCTATCAGCAAAATGAAACCAACCAGACCGTCAATAATAGATAAGTTCAATAAAAAAATCATGGAGCTGTCGAGATTCTTTCGTGGTTTTCGATTGGTCTTGGATTTTCGTGATGATTTACTAAGGATGACCAAAATCTGGAAAATGTTTAAACTCACAGCAAGTAGACCAACCAATATCCAGAAAACAGTGAACATCTGGAACACAACCTTTGAGGATGTCGGCAATTGTAAACGTTTTGTTTGTTTGATGGTGATGTTTGATTTATGAAACTCCATCTTATGTTCATTTCATTATTCAACCACAAAATCTTTTTTTTGTTTCTCCCTCGGACCTAGTTGCCTTATTGTTACTACAAACGACAAGTTGTTACGATAAATTTCAAAACAACAAGCTTGTACATCTAATTACATTTGTTGTTAGATGAATTCCAGCTTAATCATGGAAACTCGCTAACTGTGTTATAAAGCCAATCGGTAAGTAGTCCATGGATTAAACTTTGCCAGCACGCTTCAAAGTTATCAATGAACTAAAATGACTAAACATAAGAGCTATACTTTTTTTAATCCATGTTTATACCCATATTTTGTTTATTTCAATTTGTTGATCTTATTACTTAGGCGACATAATAATTGATTGGAGGCCCTAAATGAATAATTTCACAAAAGAGTTTATCTGTAGTTGCTAGGCAGCTTTATATTCCGTTGAAACATATGACGTCACTTTGTCTAGATAGGATTTTGTTATCAACGTATCTGTATAATTTGCTTTATAATTGAAAGCATACTGGGTATACTGGTAAAAGAAAATTTCTTATAGAGGGTTATAAACCTCTACCATAAAAAATGGAACTAGCTACAAGTCTTTGATTAATGATTAATCAATCTAAAAAAATTAAAAAGGCTATTTCTTTTCCCCGTACAATTTGTGTATATTTTCTTCAGCGTATCTGTTCCTCATTCTCAACGATGCAATATCAACGCCGCACTGTGGACAATTAAACATATTCGGCATTTTCATACAACTTCCACAGTAGAGATGTCCGTTCATGCATTGATAAATGTGAACTGGAGGTAGAGGGATCTCGAAGCAGACTGGGCATTCATGGTCTTCGTCCTTCCTGTTACCTTCTTCATCATCATCCTCCTCACCCTCATCTCCTCCATCATTCGAAGCATTAATTGTGTTATTTCCATGTTTTCCTTTTGAACTAGTCTTAAAAAATCTTCCCTTTTTGAAGAATTTCATCTTTGAAGATTTTGAATTTTTGGACGACATTTTTACCGTTGACTCTATTCCTTCAGCGCTTTGTTCATCAGTTAGGTTCAAAATATCCGAGTTATCAATTTCAGGGTCTGTCAATAGAGTACCATTTTCCTGTTCTGGAGAGGTTTCTTTGCTTTCTTCAGCTTCAGGTAAAACTGAAGTCTCTTGCTGGCTGTTTTCCTCCAAAACGTCACCTGTTTTAGGTATAGTTAGCAAGCCTTTTAGTTTTTCAGTTGTTGTTTTGAAGATGTTTTCTTTTGTAAGCTTTTCTTCCTCGATATTTTCATTTGTGGTTGAATCTGTCTCTTGTGTTTCCTCTGATCTTTTAGTAGCGCTGCGAATATTTTCAAAGTGGAACATATTTGCAAAAGTCCTTTTACTATTATCAAACATTTTGGCTACATCAATGCCAGTCTTCCTTTGATCCTCCGTAGACTCATTCGTTTTTGTTGATTTTTTTTTCTGTAATTTTGTCTCGCATTTTTCGATTTCAACTGCTATATCAAAAAGAGCTAACTCCATGGCCATTTGGTAGGCCGTTTTACCCTTACATGTTTTCAGGAATGGATCGATTCCTTCTTGCAAAAGAACTTCAACGGCGTCTTCTCTCTTAGAAAACACTGCTTTATGCAAAGCACTCCAACCTTGTCTGTTTTGCGTGTTGATATCGAAATCAGCATTAAAAAGAAACTTTATGATACGAATATTTCCATTCTTCGATGCTTCGTGTAAAGCATTATCCCCTAAAACACACACGAAGGAGGGGTCTGCATCGTGGTCTCGCAATACTAACACTCCATCGTAGTGTCCCTGAGCACACGAAATGTGTAATGCTGATCTACCAATTAAATTTCTTTTATTCACATTAGCACCATTTTGAATAAGAACTTCCATTACGTCACTGAATTCCATTTGAGCTGCCCGGTGAAGGAGGCTGTCACCATTCTTCGTTTTGTGGATTGCATCTGGTTTCTTCTTCAGAAAAACTCGCAAATTCTTCAGATTTTGGGACTCGACAATTTTGAATACGTCTGATTTTAGCATGACATTGGAACTTTTGTCAATCTTTATGTTTGAGAATTTTCGATACTGATCACTCTCTCAATAATGTTTCCATGTTTACAATTAAAAAACTAATGAAAATCTAAATTTTGGTAGCATAAAGTTATCATTTGAGATACATATGAATAAGATTCAAACAGGATGAATAGTAGAAAAAGATATTTGTATTCAATGAATTCAAGATCTCTGTTGCTAACGTTAGAATAAAACATTATTCTCTCTTATTCAGAATAAAATAAGTAAAAAATTAAAGGAAGAAGGTTAAAATCAAATATTAAAGATTCATAAAATAATGAATATAACGGGAACAGCGGGGAAAGGTTTGCGTATGTTAACCCTATTCCTACCCTAATAAAAATGCCGTCCTATAACGGGCAGCTACAACGAGATCGATTCGCTCTCTTCAATATCAAAAAAAATACCAGCAAAGTTTTTTGCTTAAATTATAACTTTATCAATTTGATTACGTCCTAGACCACCATAAAAAACAGCTTAGAATAAACTGAAAGAGATATAACTGAGTATAAAGTTAAACAATCAATCTTGTGTAGATTGGTAGCATCGTTTCGGCATCTTGTTAACAGGACTCGCTAAGGCGAATTTATAGACACAAGGGGTTGTCCAAGAAGATCTATTGTTAAAAATCCGCCATTATGGAGGTTGATTCAAGTAACGACTCCAACTTCTTCTGACCCTCTTAGGTATATACTTTCAGAATTAAAAGTCGAACTGACTATACGCGGACTTTTGGACGGGACCTAATTAAAAAATTGATTCTCTCAAAGGGTCATAACTTTCAACATTACAGTCCTAATATTTGAAACTTAGTCTTTAGGAAAATTTAGTCAAAAGTTCAGTTTCTTGAGGTCCTACCCGTCATTTACAAAACCTATTCTCCTTCTCCAAACGGAGAAAGGTTAGTAAAAAGGACAATGTCATATAAGATTAAGGTCTAGTATAAAAGTCCCTCTAATTTTGATCCGCCCTCCTAAAGCCTAGTATGAATAGGATCTGATCTAACTATCCCAAATCTATAAAAATAAGATCTCAACAAATTAAGAAATGTTTTCTTCGAAAATCTAATCTTGTATGAAAAAAACTTAGTTTAGTTTAAGCTAACCTTAGGTTAGTTAGTTTAGTATGGCTTGAGGATTCGTTGGGGGCTACTGGCCGCATTTCATTGTGAACTTCTTATCTGGTGAGAGAATTTGCTTATTAAAAAGCGAAATTTAATGCTCGCGAAATCATTAATTTTCCAATCCACGAAAATAAACCCCCCCGAAAATTAATTCCATTAAGGTAACAATCTAAATAATTATCAGAATTGCCATCTCCCCTTCTTCCTAGGCCTTCCTAGCTTCTTTGTTTCTTTTAGATATGGATGGGTGGTTTGCCGTCACAAAGTTCCTAAAACTTAACTTAACTACTTCATTATTATAAAAATGTCCTTTAGAGTTTAAAATCCTTACCAAAATACCGAATTGAATTTTCATATTCTACCAAATTTCTGTAATGAAAATGGACATAGTTCAATTTTTGTCACGATTACCGAACCTCCGGACATAAAAAGATCAATCTAAGTTTTGTACGCCCCCCCCACACACACCCACACACAAAGATGCTTTATGGTGGTTACATGGTTTGTTTCTATAAGACTACTTTCGTTATCTGTACAAACGACTTATATGTTCTCGCCTTTCAAAGTTTTCTTATACCCCTAAATGCACTTTCATTCAACATATCCATTTTTTATTTTTAAAATTACAGGATTATATCTTTTACTGAAATACATTAAATAAATATAGATATTGGTTGATACATCTTTTTTTTTACTATAATACTAATGGTATGCTAATAAGTTTATTAACTGTATACTTTTGCAAGCTGGCGGAAATCCGTCCCAACCGGACGCAAGATGACCCCATTTTATGTTTTAATGCAGAATAAATTACATGCGTGTTTTACGCTTCACAACAGTGCTGATTTTTTGGGTGAAACATCGGGCCTCCATCCTTTAACTACAAAGTTCAAGAGTTTTTTTGACTCAAGATTTGATATTTTCACTTTGTGATCATTTTTAACAGAGTACAATGTGTCCTTGTCCAGAATGTCCAATAAAAGGTCTCCGTTGACTTGATTTTGTATACAAAAGTTTCCAAAGTCTACTAAGTTAATAGTGGTCATGTGTAAAAGAACGTCGTTCTCCGACCAATCTCTAGGGTTTAAACTATTTCTTCTAGAAGCTTCGGTTATTTTTCTGTCTTCAGATTGTGGGCGCCATCCTTTGATGAATTTCACAATCTTTTTGGCTTGGAATAAGGACAATTTTAAGTCGTTCACCATATCATCAATTTCGAGGTCTAACAGAAGTTCACCATTGATTTGATTTTGCGTGAACACGTCTTTGAACTCGTGAAATTTCAATGTCTCTAAAATGCGACAGACGCCATCTTCGTTTAATTGTCGTATCTCGTTAATACTTTCTAACTGTCGTGAAGTGAGGGGTGATAAATCTTTATTGGTGTTATTCTTTTCGCTATCACTATTTTTTTCGGTGTTATGAAAATTCATCAAGTTAATCGTATTTTGGTTGCTTAAAAAGTCTGTTTGATAGTTCTCACTCGCCGGCTGGTTCTCTTGTTCCGTACTAATTAGATTGGACTCGACACCCCAAAGACAACTTGAACTTGATCCACCCTGTGATGAATACGTCTTCCTTCCCGAAGAAGGGGAATCTTTTAAGTTCATAGGAAGACTCCATTCGGAAAATGTGTCAATAGTATCACTCGGGTTGCTTGATGGCGCATCTGGTGACATTCTCGATCTTGACCGTGATAAAGATCTGGAGCGTGGATGTTTACGTCCTGAGAGACAAATCCCTGAATCCCCACTCCCTTTACGGCTATGTCTGCGTCGCCTGCCAGGTGTCATTGTTTGGTCAATAGACATGGTCATTGCTTCCATGCACTCCGTGATTCTGGAAAACGATTCGTTGCCGATGCTATCACTTCCATTAGAAGTGGGTGCGATTGAGAGCAAGTCTGTTGTTGAGTGACCATCATCGCTTTGAATGAACGAACGAGTCTCGTCCAAATCATCTTGGTTCTTTTGGGAGCGTTTGTTTCGGCCGTTTTTCTCCTTCCCAATTTTACTAGACATAGACTTTCTGAGTCCTTTAAATTTGAAAAAGTTCTCAAAGTTCTTACCAAGGTCTAGACTTTTGTTGCGACCTTTTGCAATTGCTGAGCTTGATTGTGTCTTCTTGGGGAGTTCTGGTACTGATGTCGTTGAGCTGCATCTTGAAGGGGTGTCGGTCGAGCTTCGGGTTCGGTTGTATAATCTCGGTGTCGATCCTCGTCGAGAAATCATCGGTGTCTGTAGATCGTCAAACGTCTGAATAGTGACTCCTGAATATGGATCCGATGGACTGCAATAGTCGAATCTTCTTAAATCGACTTGAGATTGATTATTTGGATACCGGTAAGGACTTTTTTTGATTCCCGTTGCTACTTGTATAGTTACTGGCAACTCTGCTGAGAATGTCAACGCATGTCTGACATTATCAATAATAGTGGTCGCCAAAATAGAGTTCATTGCTCGTTTACGGTCAAGGGTTATAAGTCCCAAGTGAGGACCGTAAGAAGAGTTCTTCTCTGTGTTACTTAAAAATTGAACGTCGACTGGTAATTTAAATTCTTTGATCAAATCAGCAATGATGTATCGTTTTTGTAATTGTTTGCATGAAAATGTTTCTGTGAAGCCACCGACGAAATGCATTGGTAGCGTTACTATGTGACCATCGTTGTCGTTCTGATCGTCAACACGACAATTCAAGCCAGCAATATCTCCGTCGTTTGTTGTTACTTTATCTTGTAATTCCAAGATAGTGTTTGATGTTAATTCCACGTCATCACAACCTGTTGCATCTTGTTGCAAAGATACACAACTGGGTGGTGATTCACAGTAACATAGCTCATTAATGTTTTTAAAAGTACGTGGTGACGTCATAGCGATGACGCGTAGTTTGAAGGGGCATGATAATGGAATGTTTAGCTCACGTCCATAAATATCTTGACCTGTGACATTCTCGATTTTCTTTTTCCCGTGAATTGTGAGAATTTGACCACTCGCCAACGCGTCATCTTCGTCCACCATATGACCTTGGTGTATTCGTACAACTTGTGGTAACTCAAAGTTCGGATTGTCCAAAATGAACTTGAGTTTGTATTCGGTGTTTTTCCATACCAAATCGTTCGGATTCATACTTAGTTCCATGGGAGGACTACTCGCTGATGATATGATGCTCATTGTTTTCAACTCTTTTGTTTTCCTGTTTGGTTATTGTGCTGGAAATAACAACAAAAAAATGGATTGATGTTAAAAGTATTATCCAATATTCAAAAAACTTTCATGGACGATGTTGAAAATCTGAGCAGCAAAATTCTGAGCAATCAGAAAATTCTGAGCAAATTAACTGATCCATTGTTCATGCAAAGAAATCACACATTAATTCATACAAGAGCCCTTTAGACCAGCCAGTTTGTTGATATTACAAAATAAAGAAAGAAGATTTTGTGATGGGGTATCAACGAACGAAACACACACCCAGTACTATGACTCAGCAGCTCCCAAATAAAATGAAGATACTTTCCCCTTTCATCAACCCCAAGCAATAAAAAGATGGACTTTTAAACCCCAAAGAAACGAGGAAAAATATCTGAATTAATAAAGGAAAAACAAAAAAACCAATCAATTTTATCATCTTAATCCTCTATAATCTCATTCCAAATCTTCAGTTATATTCTCTTTCTCTTAAGATTGACTTAAATCGTTAAAAAAGAGGTCTCAGAAATAGAATTTCTCGTTTTGAAAACATAATACCCTATGGTTTATCCTTAGTTCTTTATCCACTGTCTCATTTCATCGAAAAGTGAAATCGAATTAACCCGATAAAACAATGCTTCAATACAATTTACTCGTTCTCAGATTTTTAGAATAAAGTCTCCAACCCTGATAAACTTATCCATCACTTTCGACAAATTTAACCAGCATGGTAAAACAATTTTTTGTTCAGTCGATGAATCATAATTGATCGACCAATCAATAAACCTCGACATATCAAACCAGTAGAAATATAATAAAATTCTAAACCGACTTAATGCAATCTCTGATTGAAATTTGATATTGAAACATGTTAGAAATCTTTGCCGATAAAGAAAAACAATATCGCGAAAAAATTTCAAAAAAAACAACAAAATAAAGGCATCTGTTCACGATTGTACTGTGAGAGAGAGAACCATTTCGCAGTTCTTTGTTTTCTTCCAATATTTATAAGAACAAAAGCCTGAAACACAAAAGAAGAACAATTAGCCAAATCAATTTTTAACAAAAATTTCATAAACGCTTTTAAACAGCCTGTTGAGAACAATTAATAAATTTTTTATCAACAATTGATTTCTCTTTTTGTACTGCATTGTGTTTTTTGCTTTTGTTGTATTGAGAAAATATAAAAACTCCCTACGAAAGTATGAATGTCTCAATTAGAAGATGAATTCTTCGATTAAAATGAAAATGAAAAATCGTTCACAAATTAATCGCAAAAATTATTTCTTGCAATACAAAAGCGGAAAATCAAACTAATTTATTTGGTAAACAAAATACGAGAATATTAAACTCACAGTTTTAAGGAGGTTCTTTATACAATACCACTGAGCGACATTTAGAAACTTAATATTCTCCAGACATGTCACATGTAAACAAAACAGTTCGACATGATAGTGTATTTATAAACTTTCAGTATATCTCTATTGCTAGTATATGAGGCGGTATTCATTCAAACTGCATTCAAAATAAGGCGAAAACATCGTCAAAAGAAAAAAGTCAAACTTTAAAATAATTCAACCAGGTGCGCATGCGTGAAATTAGATTGATTGCGTAATGCGTGAATGGTGAATTTCCGATGTGTGAATGCGTAAATTGCAATCTCCGATTGTCCTGGTTTGCATACAAGGTTCCCCGGTTTAATAAATTCGGGATTACTAAACGGGCTAACTCAAATATACTATATCGACTAAATCAAGTTATAAAGTATAATTTTATCAAAGCACTATTCCTTTGCTTAGCTGCGCTTCTTCCGTGATTGCAATAAAGACTAAATCAAAGCCCCAAACACCTGAGGAAGGATCTTACACTAAACTTACGTTACAAACGTTGTATATTTTTTAAGTCATTTCTACAAAACTTCTACGTCTTAATCCATCTATGTAAATCTCGCCCTGTCTTGAAACAGACGGGATTAAGGCCATCAGAGATATGACAATTTTGTTGTGTGTGTGATCAATCGTCAAAGTTTTCTTTTTACAGAAAAGAAATGAAAAGAGATCGATTTAGATTAAAGAGAGTTCATACATTCAAACCTTCTTAAATCAGTACTAATACAAATCCCCATTTATTTATAACACTAACACTCGCGTCACTGTTTGAAAAATTGAACTGTGCAACTTAAATATATTGTGTTATTCAGCGGTGATCGAAAAATTTACTTGTTTGTATGAACTCGTCTCAGCCCAATAACATCAGAGTTAACCTTTTCCAAGCTCTCTTTCTAATTGGCTGATTATATACCTTTTTATTGCCATTCTTATAGTTTGAAGCTTCTAAAATGTTCAACTTAAAACCAGGTAACTGTGTAGTGTCTATACCAAAGATGTTTTAATAATTTAAAAGTATATATGTACATCACTATGCTATATTATATTCATACAACAATTTGCGTTCATTTAATGTCTTTAGCATATATACATATTTTTGAGACATTGATTATAACGATCCATATATATTCATACAAATATTTATAATAAAATTTTACTTTGTTCATGGTATTGGAGGGTAGTCCCAACCAAAAATACTTTTTCAAAAATATTTGTAAACAAGTTTGTATGACGTAAAATATTTTTGATGTCAGTCAGCTAGTATCCATTGAAAAGGCGACAGGGATCAATGAATACCTCAAAGCTGCTTATTCCAATGAAATGCTCAAAACATATTCTTCCCACAAGCAAAGATAAAATTCATGGGAAATGAGGTGGTTAAAATTTTTGGATACATTCCATTGGCATTGTGTGTAATCAAACACAAAAAACAATGAATTAGTATTTGATCTTGTAGAACAATAAGAACCATAAGAACAATAAAATGCTGGAGAGGTAGTCTCAAAGATATCGCGTTTATTGATTCTTGAAAATCAGTTCAGCACACCAGCGTCAGAGCCGTATTCCTACCGAACCAACGAAATCGATCGTAAAAAAACCATTCTAAATATTTATTTGGTTGTGATGTTATCTTATCAGCTTAAAGGGGTAGGGGTGAAGGTTTAAAAAGGTAAGGGGAGCCCTCCTGGTCAAAATTAATTAATTAAAATTAAACCCGAAGTGTGAAAGCCAAGCATCTAACATCCAACAAGAATGTATCGCCACTATAGTGTTCTAAGTTTACAACGCCATAATCGTCACCCTACTTTCAAGATCCATAAGTACTAATGACTAGTCTTAATCATATTAGAAATTAGGTCTTTTACCAGTTAGGATGGGTATTTAAGATTAGGCAGAATTTATTACAAGATAAGGCAAATATCAAACGTAAAACAAAGTCTTTCCTTCCTTCTCCATCGATCATAATTAAAGCATATGACACAAAACTGCAAACAACGCTTTTGCCATATGTAGACTAATAATTGTCGATGCACGAATCAGATTAATTTCCCTTTGTGGGATGGCATTCTCGACAAAGCAACAACCGCCTCCTCTTTTTTTGAATTATTTTACATTCTCAGATGCTGAGCATAAAAAAGTTCGTTCTTTTGGGGTTTAAGTGATTTACCTTTCATTCAGCTAGGGTTTTTATGAATAATAAAAATACCAGTTTCTCATTTAAAAGGATATTAGATAGGGAGAGGGTAGAGTTTGAAGAGTTGAATCGGCTCAATGTCATGAAAAAACTTTGAAGAGAAATGTCGTCATTCAGAAGAATGGAAAGCTCGATTAAGGTGGTTCCAGGGGAAATGAGCCTTTTTCGAAAAAGATGGTGCAAATGGTCGAAAATGCACTGTATGGGTTCGAATTTGAAGGTCCAATTTATTTTTGGCCACGTATACCGTCGTTTTTCAATCGAGTGACCCAGGACAGTTTTCTCACGAGATCAGTACACAGAACAATCAAAAACGACTTTGCACTAACCATATATCCCTTTGTGGTGCCCCAAACCTCTCAAAGTCTTTGAAAGTCAGTTCTATCCCCATGTGCTTTCGCCCAAGGGCTTTCCCCTTGAAGTGTACCGACGCACTACCTTAAGGGAACTAATTTTCGCGGTCCAATAAAAAAATCGGAAAAATCACACTTAGCGGGAAATAATTTTCGCGGAATACTTCGTAAACTCAATTTCCACTGAGATAGTTATCCATGTTGGTGGTTTGACTTTTTTTCGCGGGAAGGAATTTTCGCGGTTTTTTAAGGCTTGAATAAGCCTTTTAACTTTTAACTTTTTAAGGACCACTGACATCTATATAGGATGAGGGGTGAACTTTTTGAAAAACTGAAAAACAGGCTTTATTTTCCCTAGAAACCACCTTAATAGCAGTTTCAGAGGTTTTACTGCACAAAGTTAAATAAATTAATAGTTAGAACACCCTGTATATCCTATATATCCTCAACGGGGGTACGGAAACCCCGCAATTTGATAATCTCTCTAATTTGAGAACAACGGCGACTCTCAACTCTGGGGGATATTGGGCGAAGAAGTATGTAATGGGTACTTCAAAAAATAAAACACAAAAATTGAAAATTTATTAAAATGGTCCTGATATTGAGATATTTTTGAAAATTAGAAGAAAAATAAAAAACTTCGGCGCGGACATACCACCCGTCACTTCGTAAACACAGTATCAACCCTGTATCAACAGCCTCTGTCTTTCACTGGACAAAGTTTCAAAGATCATAATTTCATAGAAAGTTTAAGAAATATTTATCACAAAGATAACAGTATACAAAACCAAGCAAAATCATAGATTGCGTATTATGGAAAACACATAATAGAAATAGAAATACTTATAACTGCTCTTTTTACTGACAGCAGCACGTCACAGCATTGTTTACAAATAAATATAATGAGTTTGAAATTAAAACTCATTCATCTGGTAATACAACAGGAAATCAATGTGCAATAACTTTAATTTTCTTCCAAAGCCAAGTAAAAAGAATCATTTCGAAAACACGCGGAATAAAAAAAGATAATGAAATACCAAACACATTCCATTGAATCATTACCAAATGAGCGGTATAGAAGTCCAGCCCCATATAACAGACCATATCATAACCACTAGAAAAGTTGTCCCAGGTGGAAAATAAGCATACAATTTCGTGATTTTGGAATTTGGAATTTGGAAAAAAAGCCCATTCCAGTTGAAAAATATAAAAATCTTAATATCCACATTAAATTTTGATTGACTGGAAATATGTCAACCAGGGGTGAATTGGTTCAGATTTTGAACCAAAGTATTTAGCCTTTAACATTTGTCAGACTTATAATGGAATTGAAGCCTTTGTTTACCTCAAAGATACTCTGATACTGGTGTATATGCAAGCAGTCAGAGAAAAATACGTCGGAGTAAAATCTAATGGTGTCTACAATCGCAAAAAGATAGGAAAGTTATAAATCTCGACTATCTTATTACCTTGTTTCAATAACACAGAAGCACGGCTCTTCAAAAGATACGCTTCTTTCATCTACACTACACCGAACTAACTGATCAACAAATTGGTAAATAATTGGTAGGTCTCATTTTCATAAAAACTCCTATCCTCCTTGTAAAAACAACAAAAATTTATAATTGGATTCACAAAAAACGAAAATTGACCTGTAATTATATGAATTATAATGAGTAAAGCTTTCTTGTTTTGTCAAATGATCTCAGTCAGAGTATTCTTAACATCAGAAGTAGAAAAATCACTAAATAGCTGGCTTCGAACAGTTACATACTTTACTTCGTGGTTTTACCTTCATCAGCTGTCCCGACTGAATGAGGATAAGTCTTTTCGTTCAGTTGACTACACACAACAGGAATCAACATTTCCGAAATATTTGTGTTGGCGCGTAAAAAGCCACAGATGATAATTAACCTAGTGACGAAGAAAACCAAAAATGGATTTTCCTTCCGACTTTCAGAATTTTTTTCTTCCGTTTTATGGTTTTTCGATCTATCTTTATCCGGTTAAACTTTCAAAAGTGTTTTAAAGCTGCTTCATTTACAAGACAAATAAAGTGTATAAAGTGATGCTAAATTTATTATGTATAGTGTACTTATAGTACTTATAGTACTTATTCTCTTTTAATATTCAGCGCCAAAACCCGATAGGTCAAATAGATTGAAACTGCATGTTCCAGTTGAATCAATGTAATAACTTTCTCATTTTTTCTGTCAATAAGTCTTGAATGATTTTATTATCCTCAATACAATTTTTTTGCATTATCTTTAAAATCGTTAACGTAGACAGATCACCGCCTTTTGTGTCATCAAGAGAGTGTGATGAGTATGGAGACAACACTTGTCTGTGACCTGTTGTAATTAGATCACGTGATCACGCCAAACATTTACCTTGAGCCACGTATCACATGAAATTGCATTTCAAATATTTAAAACGTCATGATAATGAGTCGAAATGGCTATTGCTATATATCTTCTTAGTTCAAAATGCGAACATTTTTTTAATACACTGTTACAATAAGAATCCTTCCACCTCGCATGCACCATAAGTATCAAAGAAAAGCAAAAAAATTGAATAAATTTTCACAAATTCAAATCACCCAAGGACTAGTATGTTAGATATACCAATCGTTTCACTTAATTATTTTGTCGACGATTTGACATTGTCAATTTTTCTTACTTTGAGAAAAAGTACACACCATATACACCGCTTCGTGTTTTAATTGTAACCATTTCAAACATGCTAAATCTAATTGCTATGTCACTTTTAATTAGCTCAAAACATAAATTTTGAAATCATTTTTTTAATCATCGTCTACTTTTGTTACAGGAAATAAAGACACTAACAGAATAATTCATCATGTTTTAGCTGACTTCATGGTTGAAAGCAGCCGTCTTAGCCAGACATAAATTCCAGTAGTGTTACGCAACATCATTCGTTTGAGAGTCAATGCGTTCGTAAAGCACAAACTCCCACCGAAAATGTACTGGGACCATGAAATCTATAAAATGTAATGTGAAACCTTTTGATGAAATCTTTTTGAGAGGAAAGAAAAGCACGGAGCTGCATAGATTTTACGAACTTTCATTATTAGAAATGCTCACAAATACACATAAATAGGTAAGTTTCGCAACCTTTCCACACAAACCAACAACAACTTTAAATCCACTTCATGCATTACTGATTCCTTCATACTACTAAACATTTCTTAGTTGTACTTCAACAATTAAATGTCATTCACGGCGACATTTCATAAAACACGATAGAGCCAGACCTGAAAATCGCTAAATTGCTTTGACAAACAAAGGCGATTAAGCCATTATCAAAACTCAATGCGTAAGACACAGTAACACGATTACATATAAATCATATAAATTATAGCATAAGGTTTATTATTATAAATGAAGTTTATCTAATTTCATACAATTAAGGAAAAACCATCCAGAACATCAAAGATGAGCTGTTTTTTTTATATTACATAAATAATTTTTGTGTACGTTAGTTTCAATAGCTGTTGGACAGCTCATGCGAACAACTTTTGGAAGCTTCGATGTCTTTGCTTCAACGTCTAGTAAGAGGCTTGGATTTGACTTGATGAAATATAAAAAATCCTCTTGTTTGTATTAATCATGCAGTTAAATAAATAAATAAATAAATAAATAGAGTATATGTTGCATCATTTAAGTCATTTCATGTAGTCTATACTAAGACGTGACGACGAAAGGCAAAACAATCTTAACTATTTTGAATACACTTCTTAACAAAGAAGAGGAATGTTGTCATTACAGTAGACTATATTCTATCGCCAACGCTTAATTATTGATTTAAAAAGGAAATATACATTCACAGTCAAAAAACTCTGTCAAAATCAGAGGAGGTGGCAGTACGGTGACATTGATTGTAAGCTATGACGTGTATATCCCTGCATTGAAAGTGTATTTTCCTGTTTAAATCATTGGTATTTCTTGATTTCAGCGAACGTATTTTCAGCTTTCAATATGTTAGTTTCGCCTGTATTTATTTCGCTGATATCTGTTTTGTGAAATACTTTCACGGTTTCATGTAGTGATGTTGAGGAACACCCAACTGAGCTTTATATGGAACCTAGTCTCTTGTACGCAGTGCACACTTTTTATTTTATAAGAACAGTTTTATAAGAACATCGAGCCTCAGATTTTGTGGTAAGTTTTACCAAAAACTATGAAGAACTCACAATTTGAGCATAGGATTTTCCTAATGAAATCTTAGACCAAGGGAAGCATTTTATGTATATATTAAAGAGTGGGGTCGGGTGGGCAATTTGAGAAATTCGGCCGAAATTTACTGATTCTTACAAAACAATAAGAGTGTACTTTAAAACCTGATGATAATATGCGCATGCACTAAAACTCTAGTAAACAAAACGAAAATAACCACCTTTCAAATTTGGCCGTGTCTAATGATTCTAGTGATCATTTTTTCTAAATTGTGCCATTCTGCGCAAAACAGTTTATTTCAGTTTGGCGCTACATTTAAAAATTGGTAATTGTTTTTTACTTCGTGCCCGGAATCTTAAAATTTTGAAATGAGCATGGTCCCTGCATATAGAAAACGAGCCAAATTCGTCAGCGATGTTTTAATTTTCACCATATGGCATATGTCAACATTTCAGTCATAAAACATAAACCATCGCAGTCATACACAAACATACTCGAAGAATAAAAAAAATCTTTGGACGAAATTAAATTTCAATTCAAACAGAAACAACTTTTGACAAAAAAAGATTTGACGTACTGAAAATGGAGGTATCAAATCGTTTACCACCTTGTTTTTATGTTAACCGTTTACTTTACTTCAAAAAGAGTTCATTTCATTGGTCGATCGAAACTGTTCAGCCAATGAAATAGAGCTTTCTACATTTTTAAGTCAAAAGTGGAAAACTTTGAGTTGTCACAAGATTTTCTTACTAGACATATTTGAAGCGCATATAATCGTTTAATGTTCCCTTCGAACAACACGAGAGTTTTTTTCATTCAACTTTTCATTATACACACATATGTTTTAAGTAGTTTCATGTTTTTATTAACTGCAACTGGTATGCAAAATTTAAAACAATTAGGAAAGAGGGGAAAAGTGAAAAACGATTATTTGACACGAGTTTTTGGGCTTTTGCGAACATATGATGTATACTTAAGCACCCCCCCCCCTTCCGCCAAGCGGTGACCCATATCACATGATCCTGCTAAATTTCAGGCTCGGTAACGCATCACGAAAAATGACCAAATCTAACTTCATAACGCAATTTCGGCGATACAGTGCAAAATTTTGTGTAATCACGCATTACGCTCCAAAATTTTGTCTAATCACAATAACGTTCAAACTTGTAATCACGAAATCATGTTAAGGGCTCTGACCATAGTCAAAAATCTATTTTCAAATTTAAAGATGAGATTTTGGCTAAAAGTCCTTTGAGAAATTTAGCAAAAATCTGCTTTTACAGAATCTTTTTTTAACGAATTCCTTCATGAGTAATTAAGATTTTAATTACAATAACGACGTTATGGAATTTAAAAAGACTTCGAAAAAATATCAATCTCCCCAATTTACAAGAAAGACTTAATCTGCGCGAGGAAAAGATATTTTTTCTTTGAGTCTTTTCTAAAGTGTCCACAAATAGTTGAATACTATTTAAATTTTTGCGGAAAATTTTTCTAACTTGATACATCAAAAGTTTTTATATGAAAAATCTATTTTTAGTTCTGCAAAAGATACACCATCTAAACAATAAAAAATTCAAAATGTTTTTTTTTCGCCGATATTAAGGGCCTCAAAGGTAAAATACTCCTCTTCGCAAAAGTCTTCATTTTCTTCTTCGTCCTTTTTTTTCATTTCGATTTCCAATTTTTCAGATTCAGGAATAATTAGCCTAACAGAAAATGTTTAATGTTTCATTCAGATTTTGAAGTAAACGAAGATTATTTTGATAAGAATTTTGACACATTTTGATTAAAATTCGAATAATTTGATGAAATCAACATAAAAACGTAAAAACTAGATTGACAAGCGCGCAATATATTAATTATTTTGTTGAAAAGTTTGATCGACAACAAATAAATCGCATCACTAATAATCCTTTACTTGGGACGGGTATTTGGATCTATGATTTAGACAGACAGACAGACACCTAACTAAAAAAGGCATAGGCCTAGCATATAAAATATAAATACTAGGATCTCAGAACCGACCTTTTTAAAAATATCGAGGCAGTTCCAAAAACCTGAGATTCATAAAAACACTGTCTCTGTGCCCGGGTACCAATATCTCAATGGGATAAAAAAAACTACTGGGTTGGGCCAAATGGTATTGTTTTTCCAATGGGGTCAAAAAATTATTTTTTATCATATCATCATATCAGTGGAGAGCGATTTTTCAACTGGGGTAGCCTGTTGGAGAAAGGGTCGTAAAACATGAAAGCATCCCTTGCTGAAGGTAATTTTATATCGTATTGTTGTATGTGTGACATATAGATGTAATGTTAACTGTAAAATAAATCCTTTTCGTTTTTCGTTCGCTACCGAGGTAAAATTACGGAACAGTTCCAAAACGCATTGAAAAGAACTGGTGCTCCAGTAAAAGTTATTTTAACGATTCGAATGCTTAAAACCGTGTTACTATCTTTGATAACACCTGTCGGAAAAGAATACAAAAGCGGAGTAGTTTATCAAATAATTTGTTCACGCTGCCAGTCGTGTTATGTTAGGTTAGGTTAGGTTAAGCATCTACTATCCCGTATCCTCTTTAAACACAAATAAAGGATGAGTACAAAAGTAGGACACTTGTCTTGAAGATTTGAATTGTCATGAGATAATGGTTCAATTGTCAAGCCATATAATTGTTCCATTATCACATGCCAGTTTTAATTTTTTGCGAAA
>JAUJPO010032785.1:0-18927 GCA_032270745.1 Tiaropsis multicirrata | reverse complement strand
AAAGAGTGAAAAATATATTGATCTAAGTGTATGGAAGTCTAGATAGTATCGTAGTTTGGAGAGGATACCTACAGCCCCCAAAAAACCAAAAGGGGAGGATTGAAAATTGTAAGGGGGGGGGGGACTGTAATAGGGGGATTTTACAAAAAAAGTAATAGTTGCATGATAATATTAAAGTGTATCTAAATATATAATTTATTGTCAGTGGAAACAAGAAAGCCTTTAGCATTTGATAGGGTTTGGATTAGATTGCAATTTTGTGCTTGTTGGAAGTATTTTCGTGAGTGGTACATTATCATATGAAAATTTCTGGTCGAATTGTTGTATAATTATATATTTTCTCATCAATGTATCTTCAATCTTCAATCTTAGAACATTATCACTGCGAAACAATGTTAAAAAATACAGCTCAAAATTGATGTCCTGAAAATCTTCCAAAGCATTCCAAAGCATTCCAAAGCACTGACTCATGAAATTGATCCAATTTTAAGGTACCTTAAGGGAACTATTTTCGCGGGAATTAATTTTTGCAGTTTTTGGATTTGAGACTTTTTGCAGATCTTTGATGTTTTGAAAAATTACAGCTGTTCTGTAAATTATTTAACCATTGTTCTTTGTATTTGAAAATTTTTGCAGGAACTAAATTTTTCCAGTAGGGGCCAAAACCAAAAAATTTAGAACTTTTAGGAAAAATTGATTTAAATTTTTTTTGGGAAAATAAGCATATGACAAGCATAATTCAAGCTTTAATCCAAAATAAAAATAAGCATTAAATAACCGAGTTTTTTTCCCAAAAAATATGCTTTTAAAAAAAACGTGTTTTCAAATTTTTTTAAAAATTGTTGAATTTTTCTTAATTTCTTATTTTTCTATTTCTATTTTATAAATAAAATAATTGAAATGATTTTTCAAATAACCAACAGTTGATAAGGTAAAACTGATATAAAGAGTGCTATTTTTGAATCAATTGCTTCAATTTGATACACCTTATGATTTTTTTCTTTTTAAAAACTTATAACTTGGTAAATACTGAACCGAATTCATGTACAATTTTTTTTTTGAAAATATCATTTCTGGTATTACCACAATTACCTCTCAAAGATCTGAACCTTTTTTGGGACACCCAGTATAGTGCATCTATCATCAACTTTAGTTTTATTTTTTTCATAAATCTATGAGGACAAACCTACTGATTTGTTGAAACCAAAATGAGATTGCTCCAATATGAATGGAAAACCCAGCTCTCAACTTTTGTTAATAAAAAGACATTGAAATTTGAAGGTGTATCTTGTAGTATTGTTGTATTATCACAAAGAAGATTTAAATTGTTGTTCCCTAAATTCTGTGGGGAATCCAAAATTTTCAAAACTTAGGTGAGGGATTCACTTAGTACTGGGACCATGAATTATTAATTTCAAGTGGGGTTTATAACATGTGCTGGGACTTTATTTTTTGGTGGGACCTTGACCCCCTGCATACTATGGACTTTGATCAGTCTCTGTGGGTCACCCAAATGGTTTTTCAGTCACCTGGTAGTCAAACATAGTCAAATAGGGTTACCTCTTCAACAAAATGCCTTGTTGATGGGGTTTCCACATCTTGCCACTTCAAATAGACTTAGGACATATCCATGTTGTTGTAAAGAATATAGTGCAGTGCTGCTTCGCTTAACGGTAATGGCCTACATCCATGAGATACAGCATAGGAAAAGACTTTCCCGATAAAAAGAAACATTTTTGACAGGGCAGTGTCCACTCTGTTCACTGGAAGAAAAGCCCTGATATTCCCTTCGAAGAGACGATTAGGATCTTCTTGGTCTGACAGTAAAAAAAATAACTTGTTGAAGAATTGTCGAGTTACCCCTCCATCATCAATGACTGGCTGATTAACAAATTTAACCCTCAACTTTTTTAAGGGGTCAAATACAGTTCTTCAATGGATGCAATGTCCTTTGGAAAGTTCAAAATTTCATTGACAGCATGGTCCATTGGAAAATTACAGTAGTTTACAAGAATGTTCTCATCAATTTCTGGAAACAATTCCTGGAGTCTTGGAAGCTAAAATAAATAAATAAATGTGTTTTTGAAACTTTTTTATGAAAGTGTGTCCAGAAAAAAGCGGAACAGAAATTATATAAATAAAAATCCCTAAAACCATTTATATCACTGAGAATCATTAAAATAAGGTGGAAATTCTTTGTTCAATCAATATATATTGATGTGCTTCGCATTAAAAAGTTTTCGCATTACCGCTGACCAGGAAAAAAGTACCATTTACTAAAACTACAATAAAACCTGAACAAATAAAGATTTTTCAATTCTGTTTTGATTTTCTGAAAGCATTAAGGTTATTCTTTAACATAATTGCGGAACGAGCGTTTTGAGCGCGCGAAGCGCGCGAAAGCGAAGTGGAGCATCCTTTGGCAAGATCCGCCCGGGCGGGGGGCGTAAAAATTTGTACTATGCTTGGACCAATTCGACCAATTTGATTCACGAAGCATATGGGATGTTTGTTCAAATGCTCGTTCCGGAAACATCTCAAATGCTTATATTCTGTGTAATATATCAATGTTTTCCCGCCGATCGATGTTGTTGGATCCAGCTCTCTACTATTTTACTACTTTACTTTCGCTTTTGGCTTTGCCATTCTCGAAGAACTACCACACAGCAGCAGAGCAGAAGACAAAGAATAGTAAAGCAAATTTCAAGAAAAGTTCGAAGGATTTGATAAGTTTTTCTTTTACTTTCAATGTTCAAGGGTTGTTACCTTCCTACTCAAGACCTGGGAAATGTTCAAGGTTAATGTTAAAAACATTAAAGACTTATTTAAAGACCCTAACAACGTTTCCCATTTTGGAAGCTCCAAACGAGTTCCAACTGTCTGGCCCAAATATAGTACTGTTCCTCAAATATTAGCAACTGCACGTGGTCATGGTTTAAATGTTTTTTGTGTTAGTGAAACCCCAGGGGATGGGAACTGTTTTTATCGAGCAATTGTAGAGCAACTCAATGATCGTACAGATCTAGGGGATGTGTCAGCTTTGAAGTTACAGTATGCAAATCATCATGTTTTACGACAGGCTCTTGTTGAGTTTGTGAGACAACAAGGGCTACTATCAGAGGAAGAGTCTCCCTTTATTGTGCAGTATAAAAATTATTTTAATAACGGAGCAATTGATATCGACGACACAACAAGGGGATTTACTTGGGGGGACTTATTGAACCAGCAGAAGCGTGATACAGTGTACACCACTGAAGTTTTCATCAAGGCGACAGCTGTCTTGCTCGGTAAACATATCTGCATCAATTCTGAAACATGTAATGTTGACACACCCCTTAGAGTTGAGAGTTGTTTCTGGGAAAACCATCTGGAGTTTGATGAAAATATGCCAGCAAGCTCTTATTTTCTTTTGGCGGGTATCAACAATAATCACTTCCAATCTTTGTTGCCTGGTAATGGTGGTATTTTAGCCAATGTCAATCATCAAGAAAGTGTTGACTTTTCAATCGAGAATGTAGGGATCAAAAGGAAGAGGGAGCCAGAAACTAGAAATGATAAATTTATGCAACCTTCTTCCAAGAAATTGTGTAGTAAGCAAAAGCAATCCAAGGGAAGTGTTGACGCTGAGATAGGAATAAGGGAAAGGTGTACTTTTTACGGTGTAGAGTATGTTGCGCCTTGCGACAATGAATCTGTTTCCGTCAGGAGAAAAAGAAGGCAATCTTTAAGGCGCAAGACAGCAAACATGGAAAAGAGCAGAGCAGAAGAAGAAGAACTAGAAATTTCTTGTGTTCGTAATGGTATTAAATACAATTCTCCTGTCAAAAATGAATCTGCACGGCAGAAAAAAGATCGCAGATACCAAATGAATTGTCTCTTGAAAAAACAGAACATTCAAAATAATGTTTCGACAAAAAATATTGTGTCAACAAAAAACGTTATAGAATCCAGTGTGTCAAACCAAAAAAACGTTATAGAATCCAGTGTGTCAAACCAAAGAAGTGCTCCAACCTCACCCACTCCAACTTGTAATGGTACTGAAGGAGTAGAAAGTTCTGATAATTATTTACATACAAATCCCCGTGTAGTTGAGGCTGCAAGTGTTTTTGAGGAAGGGGAGTTGAAACACAGCATCAATCAATGTATAATTTGTAACGAGGTAAGACCTGTCTTTTATGATGCTGCTCATGTAGAGCCTAAATTGAATAATAATGATTTATATACACCATTTCCATGGTCAGTAGGGAATGATGGTAAGTGTGACAGATGCCGTAGAGAAGAAAAAATGAATCGCAAAAGGAAAAATCCAAGTGCTGCGCCTAAATTTTCTGGTATTTTTACCGAGTCTGAAAATGATGAAAATAGAAATACTGGAGATGGAGTTTTGCATAATAATATGCATTTTGAGGAAGTGCCAACCTATTTGAAAAATTTGAGCATACTTGAAACGGCAATGATCTCTAAAATTAACATTATAACTAATATCACAATTCTTAAATATGGCATGCTTAAAGGGAAAGGGCACTCTATTGCAATCCCAAATGATATGAAGATTGCCAAGACATTGCCAAACCTCCCACAAGAAGTAGGTATCATTTTGCTTCGCAAGAAAGGTGAAACTGGTGAAGTATTAAAAGAATATATTGTCCGACGGGAAAAGGTTGAGCAGGCATTGAAAGGGCTTGTCTTTGGATATCCACACGGTGGTGTTGAAATTGAGTTACCAAATTACAAAATTTACGATGGACCAGACCACATCAATTTTTCGTTGAAAGGGCGGTATTTTGAATGGCTTCCTAATCCTTTTTATTTTGATGTGATTATTGACTCTGTGAGATTAGGTCAATTACCTGTAAACGGAGAAGAAATTTGTCCTGGTGTTCCAAACTTAGAGTTCAAAACAGATATTCCTAACTTGAATAAGAATTTGTCTGAAGGCCAAGCAGGATCATCAGATTTAGAGAATACGCACTCCGGTATTGTCACCCCACTTGAGCCAAATGATGTTAACAGGAACCTTGAAAAATTGTTAGAGAAACTAATTGATGATGAAGAGACAGTGGAAAATGTTGTGCGTCTTCAAAGAGTTAGGGTTGCAGAACTGAGCAACACTAGACATGACCTTGTACCAGAAAGAAAAACGTGTGGTTTTTTTACAATGGCCTTTCCAACAATATTTATCAATGGATCAGCTGACATTACTATTCCTCAGTTGACAACCCCTGACTATCAAGAGTGGGTTGATCATATTTACCATTGTAGTGATAATCGTGTGAGCTCTCATCCGACACTTCGGTTCTTTCTTCTAAATCTTGGTCTAAGAGAAAGGGCTTTAAATCAAGGTTCTTTCATTGTCGCCCAACAATTACACGATGCCCATCTTTCTGTTGAAGAGTTGCGTGCCAATTTAGAGAATGAAGATCAGTCTGTCCCAAGAAAACTGATAGGTGTTAGCGCCAAGTTTGCCAACAGTGACCCATATTGGAGGGATCGTAAAATAGAACTTGACAGTCTTGTTTTGTTTAGAAAAATTGAATATGGGGACCTGCCTGCCTACTTTGACACAAATTCAATGGCAGAGAATCATTGGTATCCCCTTAAACAATTGCTTGCTAGGTATGAATCTTTCATAAAGGGAGTGACTTTCGAATCTGTCAAGGAGAAAATTGAGAATGATTTTTCGTATCACAGAAAATTAGTGCTGTCAAACCTTCATATTGTGACAAAATACTTTGAGTGGCGCACCCTTAACTATTACAAGACTGTTGGTAAAGAATTATTTCAAACATCTGACATGTGGATACGGTACGAGTTTGCCAAAGGGCGTGGGGAGATCCATAGTCACGCTATCATTTTTAGTCAGCCACATGCCAAGAAAATTGAGAATGCCATGTCATTGATAACTGATGATGGAAAAGGTAATAAAAATACATCTGATGCAGCAGCGGAACTTCATAATTTCCTGCAAACTGACTCCCAGAATGCAGATGATTTTCATTCACCAAATTTTGTTTCCATGCATCCTGCCGGTGGTCATGAGGAAATTGATGAGTCAGGTAACAGGGTCTGGCTACCCAACAAATCAGAATGGCCTAAACCTGATGGAGACTACGAACCTCCAGATTTTAATCCATTGTCAGAAAAACTCTCTGACCATTCAAGCCATGAGTCAATGAGAGATTTCCATATAGCTCTCGCAAATAAGGTTGGCTTGCATAAATGTAACAACACATGTTTGAAGTTGAGAAAGAAAGGTTCAAAATCAAAATACTGTCGCTTTCACTTTGGTAGAACTGATACTGAGACCAAACTTTCAGAAGGTAAAGAAACTCATCCTTTTCATTCAGTTATTACACCAGGAGAACATCCACGTTTTGAAGGTAATAGAGATCATCCTTTTCTGATATCTCATATCAAAGCTCGTTTGTTAACATGGTGTGCAAATTCAGACACACAAGCCATCATTGACCAAGACTTGTTGGCTTTGCTGCGATACATCACTCAGTATGCATGCAAGGGAGCTGCGTCAACCGATGATTTTATCCGCCTGTATAAACATTTATTGGATGTCAATAGTGATGTTACATCTATCAGAAGCATTGCCCAACAATTACTTATGAAAATTATTGGAATGATTGATATGCCAGCAGCGTCTGTTGATTTTTTGAATTGTGGTGGTCATTTGTTTCATTGCACTCGACAATTCAGGAGAATAGGTCTCAGTGGTTTCCGTGTATTGAATTCAAATACATCAGATGGGGTAGCAACAAAAGAAACTCCTTTAGAGAGGTTCTTAAGTCCAAAACGCAGAAAACAATACCCAAATATCACCTTGTATAAATGGGCTCAGATTTGTATTTGTTCTCCAAAATGTGGCAAAAGCCATGTCCCTCTTTTTACTGGCCTTCCGACTCTTCCGGTTTGGCCACTAAATGAGGATTATTGTAAAGGTCAATTGATGATTCACTCACCAGGAACATGGCAAAACGTTGATGAGCTGAAAAACGGGAAAGAGTCTTTTTTAGAATCTTTTATGGAATTTTTAGAAAGTGATTTGTGTCCAACAATTGTTAAAGAGCTCGTCAAGAATGCAAAAAAAGAGCATGACAAAAAGGTTGAAAGAGATGGTCAAAGAGCAAACAGAAAGAAGGACAAAAATGACCCTACTGAAAGCTCTTCTGAATATGACTCAGAATCTGATGGTGAGTTTGAAAGGGAAATCCGAAATGAGAACGACTTTCTACAATACTTGGCTGAAAATAGGCCTCAAGATTTTGAAGATTTGAATGCATTCAGGGATCTGCCTGATGGTGGGGAAAACTTTGATTGGCATCAGTATGCAACTGAATGTTTTGGAGGAAATTGGCCTGATGGTGCTTCTGATTGGCTTGAAAACATTTCAACAGTTGCAGAAGAAAGATTAAGGGCGCAAAACCAAGATTGTGATTTACCACCTAATATTGATTTATTGAAGGCAAATGCTTTGCAGCGAGTGATTATTGCTATTAACATCCTGAATATCATGTCTGTTGTTAACAATGAAAACCATGATAAAGTTCGCCTCCTCATTCAAGGGACGGCTGGAAGTGGTAAAACTTTCACCATTGTTGCCTTGACCTATTTATCCCGAAGAGTCTGCAATCGTAACAATGCTGTGATGAATCTAGCACCCACAGGAGCCGCATCCATCCTCCTGCCTTTAGGACGAACAGTGCACTCAACCACCAGCATTCCAAGAGTAAAGAAAAAAGATTCAAAAGCTTTGCAATTAGCTGATAAGCCATTGAACAGTAGAGCTCTCTCAGTCTTGCGCAAACTAACAGGTAGTACTCTTGAAGGCGATTCTATGAAGTTGATGACTTTGAATTTAGATGAAAGAGGTATGTATAGTCATCGTGTGTTGGCATGGTGTAGTCAACGTTTCAGGGAGGCCACTTGTGATTTTTTAAACAATTTTGGTGCAATACCAACAGTTAACTTTTTTGGGGATCTAGGTCAACTAGGGCCCGTTGGTTCAAAAGATTTACATATTGAGCCACTATCCTCAGATGCTCCAGATAAGCTTGCTGGCTATGGAATCTATCGAACATTTTCCCATTGCATTGTTTTAAATGAGACTATGCGTCAAGGGCCAGACCAAATATCTTTTCTGGAAATGCTTTTGAGGATAAGAGAGGGTAAGTTAAACCTTGATGATTGGAAGACTATTAACTCTAGGTATGAAGGTGAGCTTCCTGAAAGTGTAAAAGCAGATTTTGATTCAGAAACTTGTCTAACTGTAATGGAAACGTGGCAAGAGGTAAATGTGGAAAACCACAATAAACTTGCAGATTTAGGAGTCCCCGTTGCCACCGTACCTAGCAAGGGAAAAGGGCGCCATCACACTCAATCGGTTAACCAAATGGGGCAAATCCCTGCAACGTCACACATTGCTGTTGGAAGTCGAGTACTTTTGACAAAAAATCAACTTAGCTTAACACCTCTTGGTTTGAATAATGGGGCTATTGGGAAAGTAATTGCAATTTTGTATAAAAAAGACACTTGCCCTCCAGCATTTCCTGAGGCAGTTGTGGTAGATTTCCCTAGATACAAAGGCCCAAGTTGGATTCCTGAACATCCTACCTGGGTTCCAATACCAGTTAATGAAACTAGATGTGATACAAACTGCTGTTCTAGAATGGGGCTCCCTTTAATGCCTGGGTACTGTATACCAATTTCCAAAAGCCAAGGTATGACCATAGGACCTAATGAAACGTGTACTCATATTCGAATAAAACTGAACAAAGAGATTTTCATGGAAAAACTCAACTTGGGCATTACTTATACTGCTCTTAGTAGGGCATCGAAATTAGAAAATGTTGCTTTGATTGAGAAGGTTCCCTATGACCGTCTCCAATACATTAATAATCATCCATGGATGCCTCATAGAAGGGAAGAAGAAAAGAGATTGAAAGTGTTGAGTGAGGAGACACTTCAAACGTATGGTCATTACAGCGATTTGAACACTTACAGAGAGCTGTTATGTCAATTTGATCGCTTTGTCAATGATGGTCTAACGTGTTTTCAGGAGTCTTAGCTTGATTTTACTGAATTTATATTGATATCAATTGTCCCCTGCTGGATTATTGTTTTAGTGAAAGTCAATCTGACAGTTATAATGATTGATGGATGTTGTGTCGATAATTGTTGAATTATTTTGTTGTTGAAGAAACTTAAAATTGTAAAATTGTTCATTTTGTTAAAAGTTTAAAGCAACTTGCAAATCTACAAAATGTACGAAAAAAAAATGTATTTATAAAATTGGTGTTAATAGTGTTAATAGACTGTTTAAATTGTGTTGGGTTTTCCTATTAGTTTGGATTTCAACTTAAGAGGGCTTATCATCTTATAGAATTTATCAGCACTCTTAATTTCATACCATCAACCCCACGTACAGGAGGTCAACACCTTCATTGAAAACAAAAGAAAAATTATTCACATTATACAAATCTAATTCCCGATTTATCGGAGACCCCACCATGTGGAGGTTGAAAGCCTATTGAATGTGGACATGATTCCCGATTTATCGGAGACCCCACCATGTGGAGATTGAAAGCCTATTGAATGTGGACATGATTCCCGATTTATCGGAGACCCCACTATGTGGAGATTGAAAGCCCTATTGAATGTGGACATGATTCCCGATTTATCGGAGACCCCGCCATGTGGAGATTGAAAGCCCTATTGAATGTGGACATGATACCCGATTTATCGGAGACCCCACCATGTGGAGATTGATAGCCCTTTTGAATGTGGACTTGAAACTATACACTTGTCTCTTCCGTTTATTGCATTCTTTATAAAGATGCACCAAAACCTATCCAACTGATTAATTCTAATAGATGATAAGTCCTCATTGGTTAAGGGTTGGTTAATGATGATATTACATGACTTTCTGAAACCGTAACCCTCGTCTAATCCAACTTAGAAATTTAATAGACTCAAAGTCAATACATTCCTTTATGCTATTCTTTTATTTATGAACTGTTACATTTTCTTTCAATTTTTCATTTTAGTTACATAAAAGAAATTAAAAAAAAAATGGCTGGATTCTTCGCTTCGTTTACTAAAGTCAAAGTCAGCGACGCGTCCACGCAAACGGACAAGCTTTTTGGGCTCCCCGCATTGGAGCACCGAATGAGCGTTATGGAGACGAAAATCGCTACTATGGACCAAAAGTGTAAGTTATCTAAAGTCTGTTCACCATAGGTATGCAGTCTTTTTGGCTTTCACGTGGAAACCATGTCAGCGTAATTGGACTAATTCCCTTGAGAGTGGTTTCTACGTGGTAGCAAAAAAGATGTAAAACTTCAATAATTTCCTAGGATTATGAAATTTTTTAGCACTTATATATAGGAATTATCGAGGCAAAATGGAGAAATTGCAACTTGATCTCCTATATTTCATAAACTCATTAGAGTAGCCACCTTTCTTTAGTTAAAATCTGAAATACGTTTTTTTCATTACATTTTTTCTATTACATCCATATTTCAGTGAAAAAGATCAAAGACCTGTTGGAGGAGCTGGGTGCCACTTTGGAATCCGTAGAGAGGCGGCAGAAAAAACGTGCGAACGGTGAGCTTACTAATAAACCTATTAAAAAGTTTCGTTGATAACAAATTTATCTCTCTACCAATAGAATACTTGGTTGTTTTCCAAAGAAAACTGTATTATTTTTGATAAATATTGCTGCATCGGTATGAAACGCTGTATTTGAAAATTTGACTTGTCATTTAGGGGCCATTTAATGTATTTACCTTTTTTTCAAATTCTTTCTTTCATTTTTAGAGGATGGATACAATGGTAGGAGGCATCACCCCTACCGATCAAACGAACGCTAATGTAACCATTAATTTTATTTTATTTTTTTAATTTATGATTTATAGTTCGTTTGCCTCCTCGTTTGCCTTTTTTTCTGCCGCCTCTCTATGGTGTCCAAAGTGGCATCTTGCTCACCCAACAAAATGACTCAATAATAATTTGGTTCCACTGTAGCGATTTTCGTCTCCATAACGCTCATTCGGTGCTCCAATGCGGGGAGCCCAAAAAGCTTGTCCGTTTGCGTGGACGCGTCGCTGACTTTGATCAGTAAAATAGGTTTGATACAAAAGTTATACATAAACCAAAGTGTGCAACTAGACCAATCCCTTATAGCAATTAATGAGCTGAGGGTACAAAATGGTTAGACAAATCATAAATTTCCAAAGTTTATGTAGATATATTATCTAGGTCAACCCATATTAAATAAAGTCACCCTTTACAAGTAGATTTTAAGTTCTGAAAAAGTGAAGTAAAGAAAAATGCTGACTCGGGAAAAACAGAATCTAAAATTGTAAAATTTTATTTTATTTTAATAACATGTAAATATGAAATAGTTTAGTAATAGTTTATGAAATGTTCTATATTTTTAGATTGTACAGTTAATTTATGAATTGTGTTAAAGTGAAAATATTTGTTGATAGACATGTTGAAGCGTATAGTTAATGTTTTAACAAACATTTGACAACATGGCATGTTGCATTTACGTTACTCTTTAGTGCCAAAATAGTAGAGGGTGTAATAAGCGGGAGGAAAATTTATTCATAACAACAAAGTAGAAATTACACATACAGCTCCAAAATTTTCACAATGCACAAAAAGTTCCGATAATAAGAAAATATTCGGCCTTAAATTCAAAACGAGCACCCGAATAATTTGAGAAATTCCATCTCATAAATATACGTTTCTTTTCTCCTTTTTAATTTTCTTTTCAGCAATATAAGATAACAAAAATTCAATACGAAATGGATCCATCTATATGCCACTAGAAATTCAAAAAGAGAAAGGAGTAGACGTTTTTTAAGATCGTCTTATTTTATTTGTACGCTTGACTTATACTCGACAATAATATTCATTCCATAATGTTCTTATTTATTATGTACATTTTCGTACAAATGACAACAAAGTTTTATAGCACATTTGCGCACGAATAACTTATCGGCCATTTTCACGCCGACTCTAATTGGCGTTATTTCTGGGCGTCTATCGTAATAATGGCCGGCATTTATAGAATCAAATATTCGCTGGCGAAAACAGGGACGCTCGTTCCGCAAGCCCTTTTATGTTGATTGCCGGTTTTTTTATAAGAATAAAAAATCTGACTCGTAAAATCTATACTGAATGTGTGTAAAATTTGAGGAATTTGATGACGTCATTTTTGATGACGTCATCATTGTCAAAAAAGAAATTAACAATTTTTAGAAATTTCTTATTGATGTCTTAAACCTGTCCAAATCTTAAGTATTTTGGATTACTCTATCAAAAGTTATGTAGATTTTAAAAATTTGCGATTTAAAAAGGATTTTAGCTTGATTTTATAGAATGTTGTGACAATAAAGTCATAAAACCCGACCTAGGGGGTGTATGATCACAATATTTTGCAAAAATGTTCCTAATATAATTTTATTTAATAGTCAAAAAGTTTCAGATCATTTCAAAAAATTTTCGTTGTGTTATAAGCAAAAGTTCATCGTCGTGGTGGATTCCACTCCCCCTGATAAAAATAGGGTTAAGCTTTATTGATATTTGATAATTTTTAGTCTTTTGTGAAAACCCATTTCAAGATTGAATTTTATGTTTCTGAAATTTCTGAGGCCATTTAATTCTTAGCATAATGTTTCTGAAGTACCTTGTTTTTTTTTCGAGAAAGGTCCTTACTCCCCTATCCCATGATACAAAAGGGTGGTGGTCCTCACAAAATCCCTAAAATCAAGAAAGTACACATTACACACTGGTCCAGTACCCAGACCGTGTTGCCCCCTAATGTGCCGTCCAACTTTTGGCAGTGAGGTCCTTAGAGGGACTGAAACCAAGGCACCCCGACTATTTTACAACCCTTCTGGGGTGACTTTTACAACTCTTGGTGGGATTTTTAAGAGCGAAAAATGGCACCCTCAAGGGCAGCATATATATATAATAAATGTGTCCTGTCCGTAATAATTTCAAATTTTCAGGGCATTGAGTTAAAATCGATGTTTTATTGATTTGGTAAGGATAATTGCAAAACTTGGAAAAATGAAAGATATTGTCCTGAAATAAGTTATGTTTTGTGTCCTTGAATATCGGTGATTGACAGCATAAACAAAAATGTCCCATCCGTAATCAGAACAAAATATAATATAATTTTTAGAAATTGACAGGTCAGCAGGACGACCCTGGATGACCCCCGGAATCCCCCGAAAATTTGTCGGGGGCGTCCAGGGTTGGACATAGGTTAGAAGCAGTTTCGGGGCGTCCAGGGGTATCCGGGGCCGTCTCATACATACATTCAAGAACTCTCTAAAAAGCATAACGGCTGTGCACACGGGTGTGAGTGGGTCTCGGAAATAGAATAAAAGTCTAAACTCTACCCAGCCCTTCTTATTTCGCTTATCTGTACCAGAGTATACCTATGCCCCTAGAAGAAGTTAAGGTTCTATCTCTCACTAGTCTGATTCGCAGACGTATACTCTTATATAAGAAACTTTTTCGTTAGAGGATGAGCAGAAGCCTAATCTCTCACAGACTTTCAAAAGTGAAAACTTAATTTTCCGCCACATTTTGAATGACAGATTGAATCTAACCAGGGGGGGTCAGGGTCCAGGATACCAACCCATAGCCCAAAAACCTGACTTTTCGAGATTTGAAAGTAGAAGACACCACCACCCAGTAATTTGGTATCGATACCAACTCGAAAATCCTAATTCTCAAAAAAAGGGGACCCACCCCCTGAATTGGTATCGACACCAACCTAGAAAATCCCAAATTTCTAAAAAAGGGGACCCACCCCCTAAATTAGTATCGATACTAACCTGGAAAATCCTGATTTTCCGGTGTTAGATTTTAGAATTCAGTACACCGGACAAAAAATAACGCTGACACCAGACTTTTGCGTGTCCGGTGTTCGCTTCGCTAAGTCCGGTGCGTAGACAGGGTCATGCATCCGACCACACGGGCACTTGCGGCCTAATACGCGGGCAGTGCGTACCTAAATAGGTTAGGGATATGCACCACACATCCCTAACCCTTCACCGAGCCAGCGGTGCATCCACCAGGGTGTGTTCACAGTTAGGAGGTCAGTAACTTGTATATACTATTATGTGTCGTTCTTTAAATAACTTAAAAATTTACGATTTTCCGGCAGCCCAGCTGGCCTAGTGGATTAGGGCGCTTGATAGTAATCTTAAGGTTGCTGGTTCGAATCCCCCTTTGGTCACAACTTTCACTTGAAAAAATTCAAAAGTCCACCGGATGCATCTTAAAAGTTAGCGTTGTGTATTGTGCACTTCAGCCACTATTTTGAATTTCAATTATTCGCTTCTGTACGCAGCGATTTTCAGGTTTTTTGATAAATTAAAAATTGTTAAAATTCAAAAATCTTTGTTTCATTCTATGAGAATCACCTAAAGGCTAAGGAACTATCACCTAGTGGGCCCAACACTACAGCCCCGCCCACTCTGTACACTGTGTACTGACTGGTAATATAATATTTTTGGAATAAGCCTCATACTAACTAACTGTTTGTTCGGGCAATACCTTGAAATATTGACCTCTCTGTCAAACACATTGCCCTCGCAAGATTGGGACAAGACTTTTTGCCATTGGTCAATATTTGACGAACTTTTTTTATCCACACAAGTAAAAACAAGTTAGTACTTTTAGTTTTTGGAAAACATCCTTTCATTCACCCCTATAAAACTTACCAGTGTGGTGTAATAAAGTGTAAAGCTCCTCTGATCATGCACTCCACTGCACTGACTGTGATTGCACGTGCTTCTTTTCTACTCAAATGGCTGTTTTGGCGGGAAACATTTCGTCAACAATGGAGAACATAGTAACAATTAAAATACAGACCCGTAAGAAATTTCCGCGCGACGTTCCGCAAGAAACGAGAACTGTCGCATGGCTTGCACATTTTTTTCTTGACTTGTTGAATCAAACATGTTTTCTTGCTTGAATATGAAAATAAAGTTGTTGAATATCAATTTATATTTTACTGAATGAAATTTTTTTTTGATGAACTATTTTTTTCGTTCTTGAATATAAAAATTTATATGTTGAATAAAAAAGAAATTTTTCTTGCATAAATATTATTCTTATTGAATATTGCTACCGAAAACCAACCATACTGGTTGCATACTGTTATTATATTTTAACAAAGTTTATTTTTGATTAATAGAAACAAGTCTATTTCTTTTATGACAAAAAGAAGTAGATCACTTGCTTCTTTTTGTCAGAAATTGTTTCTTGAAAACCTGTAGGTTACTTCTTTATTCAAACAAATTTCTCCAGATTTGCAACTCAATTTTTTTTTTTTGCCAAGCAAAAAACATAAGTTGATACCCTTAGAATTCATTTTCATCAAAAAATGAATTTTCAAAAATTGAGGGTTACTTCTTTTTGTCAGAAATGGGCAGAGGTTGTAGAGATCTTCTAACCCAATATCAAACGGGTTTATGTACTTCCCCTTCAAAACATTGACGATTTTTGTCACGTGTTTTTCATCGTCAAGAATCTCTCAAACCGCATTGGTTTGTATTGGTAGCACGGTTTTGTAACTCCAGCCATTTTCTTCAATTATTGTGTAGTTTTGGCAACACTGCAATGACCGGTTGAGGCACCATTTAAGAACTGCTTCTTTTTTGTTGGCAAAGAATTTGATACCACCTGAGAAATGAAACAGTAACCAATTGCAGTGTTGTCACAAAGATCCTTTTTTATACATGTTGGTACTGGTCAGTATGAAATTTTAAAAAGGTTGCTCCCTCAACAATTTCGTAATATTGTTTTAAGGTTCGGAAAAAGAATCAAATCATCAAAAAATGACGTAATAAATTTCATTACCTGACGTCTTGGCGTCACGGTTGATCAATTACTCTTCACGTTGATCTACTACAGTGCGGCTTGGATAGGGAGACTGCGCTTGAACGGAAATACCAGAAGTTTTCAGTATATCCTTTAATCCTGGATAAAATGCATCGATATTTTTCATGGTATGAGTGTACCACGTACCATATCTGGCATAATTGGTTTTATTAAAGATGAAATAAAAGGGTAACATTTCCTCCCATGCACACAGCCTCATATCAAAATTGTTGGTTTGAACTGCGGTGTGGGTTTGATGCTGGAATCTCATCATGTCTAAGTACATCAACCAGAATTGAGCTGTTTTTCCCAAATTGCCACCACGAACTCCTTTTCTGTAGCTTTCTTATTTGTTGATGAAATCGTTCCATTCATTCAGTATATCCCCATTGAAGCTTTCCGGATCAGCGCTTATGTCAACCAGACTTTCGGGCACATTTGGACTTTTCTACAATGAAAAGAAAAAAGATGATGGATGGTGCTGGTGCTAAATCATTGTACGGTATCACCATCTTAGATTTTGAGATAAAAGATTGAACAGCCATATTCCTCTTAATTCTTATTTCTTCTGGTTGCATAACATTTTATATTTTAATTACCTCTGCTATAAACCTTTGTAGTAGCAATCTTTCTAGGGCTTCAGAAAATCTTGAGTGAACGAACCAAGCATGATTGTAGTTACTTCCATTGATGACGCCATTCAAACTTCCGTCTTCACAAATACGAGACTGATAAACGGTATCCTTGAAACCTGAACATTCCACAAGCATACCAATAACCTGAAGAAAGAAAAGTACATTGGTACTGAAACTATGGTATCGTAATCAAGATACAGTAAATAACTTTTGTTACTTGGAAGTTAATCTATGGGATAAGAATTAACATTATTTTCAATTTACTACCTGTTTTTAAAAATTCGTAAATTACCTGAATATTTTCCTTCATGAAATGAAAATCACCAAGATGACTACATTGCTCAACATATTTTGTTTGGACCAAAAAAACTTGTGTGCGTTTATGGCAGCACCAACATCCAATGTAATGTTGACGTACGGCATATTCACTGAGGAGGCCAGATCTTGCAAGTACTTCATGTATTTTGAAATAGTTGTAAACTCTGTAACTTTACTCGTAATTGGCGGAAGGTAGGTTTCAATGGTCTGTTGGAAATTCTGAGGTCAGGGTTTACTTCCAAAAAGTCTCCAACCAGTAAAAATGGGAACAGCCTAATCGAGTGATTAACATTGCGGAAATAGATCCAAGTAAACATTGAGTTGTTGAAATCCGTGTCAAGAGCATTGAAACTATTGGACTGAGATGAGGCTGTGCTGATTTTTGGTGGCTCTGCGATTCTATCGACAAGATATACGATAGACGTTTCATCCACTGAAATACTCAGTTTTCACTTGCGTGACCTAGGTATTGATACGTGAACGTCTTTGTTTATGCTACGGATTCCTGGCTCTTGGGATTCCAGATGGGTAGTGTTAACCGATCCACCACCTCCAGCCTTTTCCACCAAGACGTCAAAATTATCAACCCAAAACCATGTTGAAATGTACTCGTGGTCAATTGGTTGTACCTTCAAAATGTTGGTTATTTTAGATTTTTCCATTGCAGCTTCAGACAACGCTGTTTTGACCTCGCAACAAGTACTGTAAGACATGCAATGTTCAAATTTATTAATAATTTCAACTGGCTGTTTTTGCCCAGTGATGTTATGAAGTCCAAGAGCAAGCAAGTAATGCTTTGGAGTGATGATCTTTCCATTGCTGACGTTGTGAATGAAATCAGACGTAAAAGAATCCACCAGACGAAATGTTGTATCTTTCTTGGTATTTTCCGAAGCAAATAGGTGTTTCAGGAATAGCTTTACTGATTCAGGGGGGCTTCCGTATTCATCTGTCAGGCTTTCAAAGGTAGGTGGCCATTTATGCTCTGGAACTTTGTTACAAAACCTTACGATGTCCTCTCGAAGTTGTTTTGCAACGGAGATTATGTTTGAGTCAGGGTCAAATGATGGCATCATTTTCCCGTCAAAAATCAAAAATATTTTTGCTAAACACGACTTCTGCACAAAGAGCATCAGGTTGGACAAATTGTAGATCATCAATTGTAGAATTCTTCGATAATTTTCTGTTTTAGCTTATTCAGGTAGCGTTTGTCATCGGACTTGTCACCATAAACAGACTGTAAGATTTTCATTGAAACGACTTTGTTTCCTCTAATGATGGTGTTTTCGATGTAGGACTCGACAGCAGCAAAGTCAGTCTTACGAGATGATGCTGCATCCAGCTTGAAAGAGATTTAAAATCCATGATTGGATTAGGAGTTAAATTGTTTTACTACGCTAACTTACAGTAGGATTTTAAAAAATAAATGCAATTGGAGGACGTTAGGCTTATGGTTGGAATGACAAAATGAAAGTATACCTGATCCTGTGTAGGCTCGGATTCCTTCTCTCTACTTTCTTCACCAAATCCTTTGAATCCAGGAAGGTCTTTCTGCAGTGATCATGCATCTTAAGTTCTCTTGCAACTAAATCAAGATTAAGATCCGGGTCTTTCTCTTTTGCAGCAGCTTTAACAGTTTCTGCACAAAGGAATGTTTGTATTTCAACTGGATAAACCTTCACTTTCTTATTCTGTACTCGACGTCTCTTGCAAATGTTGCACTCAGGTGGATAAACCCAAGCCTCAGATTTTTCGCTATCTTCAACTTCGACACTAGGCTTTCTTTTTGATCTACGAACATCTTGCGGGGGGTCATTTTGTTTGCTTGATTGACCACTAACGATGAGGGTAAATTTCTTGTAACAAGGTTCTAAATGGATACAATCTGTCTCGCTGAACTCTTCTGGTACACTATTGTGATTGTTATAGTGGTCTCCACCAATAGATTTACGTTCTTCTTTTGCTTGTAAGATGCGAAGTTTATTTTGATCACTCAACGGTTTCAAATTGGAATATTTTTGTATTTTTTAGTGGACTACACATTAAACATGAT
>JAUJPO010032674.1:0-18930 GCA_032270745.1 Tiaropsis multicirrata | reverse complement strand
AACAAATTCGTTTCAAAACAAAATGTTTCGTTTGATTTGAGTGGTGTATCTTATACAGAAAAATTGGAGCCGAGTACATCGTACGTTTTCAAAGTTTGTGCGTTCAATAGCGCTGGTGATAGTCCTTGTGATAAAGCAAGCGCTCGAACACTTGATTCAGGTAAGGTTTTTATGTTTCCAATTTAGTTCCAAGGACGTTTAGTTTTCTATATATTTTGTTACAACAAATGCTAACAGCAAGTGACATTATTAAATAGATCTTCCTAGGCCTCTGTGCAAAATTTCACGATTTTTGTCACAATTTGCACAATTGTGGTAGTATAGTAGGATAGAAATTAAGGTAACAATTAAGTATAGTAACATTACCATCTAAAAACAACTCTTTATCAACATACGGTACATTTAAGAGCATATTGTTGGCTAACCTTATAAATTTCTGATCTAATTTTCAGCTCCGTCAGCACCACCACAAAACATCTTCATCAGCTCCATCAAAACACATTCTCAGCTCACCATATACTGGTCACCACCTCCAGCTGATAAAATCCATGGTGATCTCCTTGCTTATAAAATTAAATTGTTTCCAATCAAAACTGGAGCTCATGTCTACATCAACCCTCAGGTGGATATCTATAACTTACATCCATCTTTGAATAGCCTCACTTTGAAGTTTCTCGACGCGAATACGTTTTATGATTTTGAGATTCTGGCAGTCAATCGATTCGGAGAAGGTGTCAGTGAAAATATTGTCGGAAGTAAGTTTATTTCATCTTTGAATTAAATTAGATTGAACAACCCCTATATCAAAGGTCTGGTGCGAGCCCTTACCCGCTTACCCACTGGAAAAATAAACAAAAACCGTACCCCGGTGGAAAATTAGCATATAATTTAGTCATCGGTTAAAAAAAATATTTGCATCCTCACTTAACTCTCATATCTCCTCATCAATATTCCCACTAATTTTTTGAACAAAGAACAATAGAATTCACTATACCCCGTTGGAAAGAAATCTAATTGTTATACTCACATTATACGCATACTCATATATCAACTCATATTTCATTCCCATTGACAAAATGATTTTCACCGGGTCAGCGAGACAAACTATATCTATGATGGCCCGATGATGGGAGAAGAATCTCTCGAAATGTAGCCAAACGTTTAATCTCGTGATCCAAGCCACGATAAACTTCCAATATAACCCATATCTAGCTCAAGCATATAGGCACTTTAGAAGAACAAACAAAGTCAACACTAAGGTTAAGTTGAAGAATATCACTGCATTCCCAGTAAACATTAGACATTTTTTTATATTATAATTATACAATAATAACTGGTTTGAAGGTCAATATTTTCGGTAATGACCGACATAACATTTATATTATTGTATTTATTTCCTGGTGAGTCTCTGTTAATGCTTTTGATTACAAGAAAATTATATTCTTCCCTGATTTTCGTTTGAAGTGGTCTTTACCGTATCATATTGACCACTTGACTTGAGAGCCAATCAAAATAGTGCATTTGACTCGTATTGACCTAACCAGTTAATAACGTTGAAAAGATGTTGAAAAAACGTTTTTGTGTCTACGGGGTTTCAACGTCTATTTTCTGCTTATTTTTCTCTTCTTTAGGAACCTGTCTATGTCCACCGAGAGTTTCTACAAATTATTATCTACTTGCTCCTTATTTAAACAAAGATTCTGACGACCTATTATCGGGAGTTTTCGGTGAAATTCTTCAAGATGCTCTGGATACTACTTGTGGTTTGTGTAATTCACCGAACGGATTGATATCATCAAAATTGGATACTATACGGAACGGAAGAGAAAGTCTTGCTCAGAGAACAAGCGAATTTAAGATTTTGAAGGAAGTCGATGAGTATACAGATTTATCTTTTCCCATCATTGCGAACACACATTCGGACGAAATGGTTGGTTATCCGTTTGTTCCACTTGTCGGACACCCAGGAGTAGTGGCTATTGTCCGAGATAAAAATATCAATGAAATAGTCCATGAAATGATTATGATGATTTTAAACATTTATCCTTTGTTTGGATTGAACTTCTTGATGATGTTGGCTGCTGGTTATATCGTCTGGTTGTTAGAAGCTTGTAATAATCCACACGGAGAAATTAGTTTCGCAAAAACTTGGATTCGTGGAATTTATGAAGGATGGTATTGGGCTTTTGTTACTCAAGGAACTCATGGGTAAGTCCAAACTTGTTGACTGTCTAACTTTATCGCTTGAATTTTAAGAATTCATTCATTTACCTTATTACACTTAAATAACTACTCATGTTATTAACGCGAATGGCTTGCCTCACGTTAATTAAAACCGCGTTTATTAAATACTTAGCCTACGCTAGTTAATGATCGTGTTAAAAAATACCTCCGTTAATTCCATCCCGACTTAATTTCACATAATGATAATACAATGACTCAGGTAGAATGTAATACTTCTTTAAAAACAATCTTTCGCTCTTAATTACAAATATACGAGTATTGGAATACTGGCAAATATACACACTTCATTCGAAAAACTGAGGAAAAGGTATTTTATTGTGTCATTTTCCCTTAATCTATTAGGGCGGCCTAAAACTTTACCTTTTTTAAAAGAAATTCGCGTTAATTATTGACCCTTAAAGACGCAAAGCTCTCATTCGCGTTAATAAATTCTCGCGCTCTTTTTACCCGCGTTAAATACCTTGAGTAGTTATTTAAGTGTAATATGGTATTCATTCATCCATTCAGCTAATGATTCGGTCATCCATTTATTCATTCATTACTGAATGATTTATTGCTTATTCCTTGTCTTGTTATTTTTAGATATGGTGACTTTACTGTGACGAAGTTTCGCTCAAGATGTTTTGCAGTGGTCTGGGCTCTAGTTGGATTAGTGATGACGTCACTGGTTATTGGTGCCGTAGTAACCGCCTTGACAACTGTAAATGGTGCTGCTCAATTCAAAATTTACGGTAGCGAAGTTGGAGCATTGAATGGCTCATTTGAAGAAAAACTTGGACTTTTGAGGAATGGGAAAGTCAACCAAAGTAAGTCTCTCATTTTCTCAAGTATTCGGTTCGATTTCGGGGTTTTATTTTTACTGTTAGTGATCATGTCATATATTTTTATTTTCTATAGAAAAAGCTTACACAACTGTTTTGGAGCTCAGAGAAGCTTTGCTAGCAAACGATATCGAAGGAGTTCTTTTAGATGCTTACACCGCAGGAGCAAACGCACATCTCTTCGAGGACGAGCGACTCCGCGCGGCCACTAAATTGGAATATCCGCGTTCATATGGGTTTGTTTTGTCAGGAGGTTTGAAAAGTATGGCAGCAGAATTCAAAAGTTACATAAAATCAGACGAAAACAGGATTTTAGGCATTTTGAAAAATTCCACTGAACCAATGGGGGTACGTTGATTTTTTTCCTTATTTAATTTTTATTTTGATACTGTGATCATATGGAAAGAGTCATCAGATATTGATCAGAGGATGTGATGAAGAGTCAACACAGAGATATTGGAATATACCTTTTTCAGGATTGGAGGCTCTGGAGAAGTTGAATTGTCAAATATTTTGCACGATTCAAAAGTTGGATATATCTCAAATGAGAAAAACACGATTTTTCCTGAAGATAAGCGATTAGCTCTAATCAACAGTGAAATGTCATGTCAGTAAAGGTTTATTATACGTCTAAAGCAACATATAGTTATCTTGGTATGTATAGCTATCTAGTATTCGTTATTTTATAATTCAATTTGATCACTTCCAGGTGTCACCACCAGCAGAATTGAAATCACCGTTCGATCCTGATTCCAGTATTTTATCAACCGCTTTAATCACTATGACAATTATGATCATCGTTCTTTCGTTATTTGGTTTGCTATGGTCATACTACTTGAAGAAACTGGACAAGAAAACCCAAAACAAACTTGGTAAGAGTTGACTCAATATGCACAGCTTATTGTATACAGACCCTTCCCAGCAGGCACGGAACGTTGTTGTTTGAACTTCGAAACAACGTTGTTCTAACGTCAGCATGTTATTTGGACATTGAAACAATGTTGAAATAACGTCACGTGTCTGTTGGGGTACTGTATAGCTATATTTTGCGAGCTTTGACCTTTGAACCTTTCCGCAAACATTAAAATAAAAATGCTTTAAGAAAACAAAAAAACATACTTCTTTTAAATCTTTGTTTTGATTTTTTGTCTAGATAACAAAGATGTTTTCGTCTTGTGCAATGATGTTGTGGAAACATTTAATTCATCAATGAACGAAAAAATGAAACAACTCGAAGACAAACATTTTCTACAAAGAGAACTTTTATACAAAGATTATTACGGACACAGCGCTATAGATCATCATGCGCGCCACGGAGATAAGCTCATCAAACGGAGAAACACAATCCATCCTGTATGTCCAAACAAAGAGGAACAACTTGAAGAAACAGATATTGAAAGTGGAAGACGTTCTTCTTCAAAGGATGCTCATGTCGATAAACCAGATACTCTGAGAGAAGACTTCGATGTTGGTAATATAGAGACAACAAAAGAGACCGCTATTGAGGCGTTCGAACCTGTTAGTTCAGACGAAGAGGATACGAGTTGAATGCGAGTACTTCACTCAAGACTTGGATTGCAAAAATTAGAAGATGATGTTCCCTTTTCGAGATATTCATGACGTAATCTTTTCCACGGAAATATCCTAAACATTCCGATGTTTGCCACTAGTTTCGAAATTTTTTAGATTTTGCAAAAATCGGCTTTCTGAGATGCTTCTGTATAAACGATTACGCAATGGATAAAATGAATTTCGATCACGACATAAGGAATGTTTTTTAACCCTTTCGCTCCCAGTAACCCGTATGAGGGGTAATAAAATGCAAAAACTTTAAACGGCAATATCTCCGGAACGAAGCATTTTCAGAAATTCTCGTAATTACCGTTGGAAAGAGCATAAAATTCTGATGAAAAAAGAAAGGTTTTGGGCGCCGTTCCCACTAAGCCGATGGGCGAAAATTCTGATTTCTTTTTTCAAAAAGTGCCGAAGCTCTGGGAGTGAAAGGGTTAAAGCAAGGAAAAAAAAATTGAAACTTTCTTTTTTGCTCTAAAATGATACAAAAACCTATTTCGAGTGCTCAGGACCGAAAATTAAGTTTTCAAAAGTTTTCAAAAATCCTCTTTAACCCTTTCGCTCCCAGTAACCCGTATGAGGGGTAATAATTTTTTTCAAAAAGTGCCGAAGCTCTGGGAGTGAAAGGGTTAAGGGTTTATTAACCCCGTCAAACTCTGAATAATTTAATACACTTGTATATAGGAGTAATTTTAATTGTTATCAAAATTTGTATATAGGACTAAAACTTCTCAAATGACAAACTCAATTGAACCACCTGTATCTTATCTCCATCGTCATCTTTGGTCCACCAGACCCACTGAGATGCACCAAAAAGCCTCCAAAAGTTTTATGGATGGAGACCAGGTTAACGGATGAAAACCAGTTCGGTCTATATTGCAGAGAAGCGCTGCGCTGCGGAATTTGACGTCGCTCATGAAAAAGGAGTCAAACGTTGTTTCAAATGTTGCCTCGTTTCGAATCGAGCGCTATGGTAACCGAATCCCAAGGAAGTTTATCTAAACTTGACTCTATTGATAGATGTGTCAGTTTGAGTCTCGTGAGACATCACATTGGTAGTTGTATGAAAATGAGGCAGTCGTTGCTTGTGACGTTATTTATGAAAAGTCTATTCCGCAGCGCGTTGTTAAGTTTCGCATCCCTATTTTAAGGGCTCTGACCATAGTGAATTTTCGTAATTTGTTAATTAAATGTTAATTTGAACATTATATAGGCCATTAAAGTATATCGTGTGATACATTTTCTATTAGGCCAATCATTTCTACATCTCTAAAAAATATAGAAATCCCAACGAAAAAAAATCGATGAAGAAGAAATTGAAGACTTTTGCGAAGAAGAGTATTTCAATTTTGAGGACCTTATTCTCGGTGAAAAATGAACATTTTGAATCATTTTTTTGTTTAGATGGCGTGTCTACTTTAGAACTAAAAATAGATTTGCGGAAAATTATTGTAACAGCTTCTTTGTCTCAAAATCTTGGAAATAGTGGTTTTTCACTCTTCATTTTCAGTCATAACTTTTCACGTATTGGAAGAGAAAAAATTTCCGCAAAAGTCTAAATACCACAACTATTTGTGAGTACTTTAGAAAAGACCCGACGAAAAAAGCTCTTTTCCCCATCTAGATTAAGCATTTTTGTAAAATAGTTCATGATTAACGTCTTTATCACATCTTTTTAAGGTCCATGCTTCGTTGATTTCTTAATTACTCATGATAAAATTAATAAAAAATATCTTTCAAAAGCGGTCTGTTCCTAAAAATGTCAAGAAGTTGAAAACAAGAGGTTTTTTACAATGGTCAGAGTTCTTAGGAAATACGCAAACTAAAATCGGCACCACAATAGCATCAAAGTTGAAAATATGTTTATTTGAAATTCCTTTTCAAGTCAAAGAGAAAGTTTCACCCTAGCATTTTCATTTTCAGCTTTTCATCGTTCTTTTAAATTATATGTCTGCAATAGAACGGACTGATATTAAAAAGTATTAAAATTAAGAGGTATATTGTCTTAATCACAATATATTTGAGTGTTAAATTTCATGTTGCTAGTTCAGCACTAACTTTGCCAATGTCGATTTCGACACACTTTTTGACATTCACTAAATTTATAGAAAATTTGAATCGATATTTACGTCAGATTTTTGTCTTTTTGTCAAAAGATAAAGGTATCAATCTTTAGGCAAATTGAATACGGATAGGCCTGATACCTTTTAAGCTTGATTTGGATTAAAAACGCTTATAAAAAGCTGTTATCTGAAAAATATATGTGCTTTGAACTGCGATATCTCACAAATGAAAAGTGCATGAAGGTTGCCTGATACAAAATAAACAAATTAATGTTTATAGAACAACAATATCTGATTCAATAATCCCCTCTATATGAGGCTGCCTACAGGAAAATACATTTTTTCTAACCCAAATTTTGGAAAGATTTACATCACGTGATCGATTCTGTCCAATAGAAAGTTACAGATGAAGGAAGTTTTTATTTAATTGCACTTTTTACGATGCAAAATGTCATTATAATTTTTACAACCGTAACACGGATGTTTTTGAGCATCAAGGCAAGTTGATAATTAAATTCACAATTTTGAAGTTTTTTTCATAATTTTAAAATGTTTTTGCATTTGCAAAATGAGAACATAAAAGTCTAAATAACAATTATTAGTAATACACTGTATATAAAATATTTGAAAAAAAGTAAAACATAAAAACAAACACAAAAAGTATCAAGGGCATGAATGTTAGATTTTATTGACAATAGAAAAAGATGATGGCGGAATAGAACTGAAAATGTTTTAACCGTCTGCTTTAAAGGCTCGGATCATAGTGAGTTTTCGTGATTTGCTATCCATTAAATGTTAATTTGCAGGTTATATAGGCCATTAATGTATATCGTGTCATACATTTTCTGTTAGGCAAATCATTTCTACATCTAAAAATATAAAAATCGCAACGAAGAAAATTGATGAAGACGAAGTTGAAGACTTTTGCAAAGAAGAGTATTTCAGCTTTGAAGACTTTGTTCTCGGTGAAAAATTAATATTTTAAATTTCTTTTTGGTTCAAATGACGTGTCTACTTTGGAAGTAAATATAGATTTGCGGAAAATTTTTGTAACAGCTTCTTTGTCTCAAAATCTTGAAAATAGTGGTTTTTCATCAGTTTTTCACTCAAAATTTTCAATCATAACTTTTCACAAATTGTATAAGATAAATTTTCAGCAAAAGTCTAAATAACACTCATTGTTGGGGATATCAACATTTTTGAGAGTTACCCCTCAAATTTCCAAGGAAAAAAACGAATTCATTGGATTTCCAGACCAACCTTTGGATTTTTCAACATTTCTTAAGACACTTTTGGGATTTCTTAAGACACCTGGGATGTCCACTCATTTTCCCCATATTTTGGTGATTTTCGGAAACCCACCACATTTTATGAGCTCCTGACCCATCAGACATGAAATCAATATTCTCAACAGTTTGAAAACGAAAAAATGAAAAAATTGAAACAGATCCATACCTTCGATTTTTACTTTTTACCAAAAACAAATATCCTTGTCGAACTTCCGTTATGAACTGAAACTGAAAAGCTACCTAGATTCTACTACTTTTTATATGCTCTTGTCGCAAGGGTTATATCAAGAGAGAGAAAAAAATGACGTAATGGATATTATGAAATGATCGAGGTTAATGCTTTTCGTAATGAACGGCTCTCACACGAAAAGTTTATAAGGTCAAAATCAAAAACAGTTGATTTTGACCCACTTAAATTTTAGATTTGAGTATTAGGGAAATTATTAACTGTTATCTTGTTGGCTTAAATGTCTTAAATAGTAAATACTTAAAAATAGGAAAATTTCTTAAATCTCGCGTCACCTGATTTTTAAAAATTTAGCTTTGATTAAAATTTTGCTTGATTTTTTTAGGGTGGGGTAAAAAGTTTAATAAAAGAACTTCTGTAGCCCCCAAAACTGGTTATTCTCCATGACTTTCTGTCCAGTATGTCTGTTTATTACAGTATTTCTTATTTTTTAGGGCACAAGTCAAGAAAGGTGAAACAGTCTTAATTCATGGAGCAACTGGTGGGGTCAGTAGAACTTTGCTTTTAGATACCACCTACCACAGTTATATCATCAATACATTGTTGATGTTAATGTCCTAAAGTTCTTGAAGAGTTTTTCTCAATCTCAAGTTACAGTTGCTGAAAGCAGTCTATTATTGCAGCTATAAATGCTTTTACAGTAGTTAGCATTCCATCAGCAACCTGACTGACTACCCCAATTTCCCCCGTTTGGCGTGGCTTGACCTAAACGAAGGTTCATTCACTTGCCAAGCGTGAGAAAACCCTCGGCTTCCCGATCAGGATTCAAGGTTTATAGGCACTGTACCACGGCGTCTTGTATTAGGCTTTTCAGCACATCATTATGTAGCATCGGATAAGAACTTTGTTATTACATTTTTAAACCTCGGCTCCGACAAGCCCGAAACATCAGAAACTAATCGTTAAGACCCTAAAGCGAGAAATTATCACTTGCGGAAAAATCGGGAAAACGTTTCATTACGGATATTCAGAATTTACATCTCTCGCGCGCTAATTCCCGTGTGGACGTTTTCCCGATTTTGCCTAGCCAGTACCCGACTCCTAAATTTTGTTGCAGTAATTATAAATAACAGACTTGTTTACAAGTCTACGGAAACCTCTTAGCACTCGATCACATCAATCTCTTTATATTAAAATTTTCAAGGTCGGTAATGCATGTGTTCAGATCTGCAAAAATGTTGGGTGTCGTGTCATAGGAACAGCTGGCTCTACAGAAGGAGCTGAAATGTTGGTCAAACTAGGTGTAGATGTTGTTTTTAACCATCGAACTGCCGGTTACATTGATGAGATTACCAAAAGTGGAGAGAAAATCAAGGTGATTGTTGAGATGTTAGCAAATGTGAACCTCCAATCAGACCTTGAATTAATCGAACCGGACGGTCGAATAGCGGTAAGTGTTTGTAATTTCTTTTTTTCCCTTTAATCACTTTTCTTTGTGAGTTTCTTTATCAGCTCTTTCTACGTTGACTTTTGATTTCATATTGTAGAAAAAATAGGTCGATAAACCCGTCCCCGGTTATAAATTAGCATAGAAGCTCGTCCCCACTGGAAAAAGGTCCGTTCACACCGGATCAATGAGACAGTGGTTTTAAAAAGAAATGACATGTCTGCTCATCCATTCGACTATAAATATTACAGACCAAATTAAATAACATCTTTTGAAAATGTTGGATTAGTATCCCGTCAGCAACCTTGGGCTGACTACCTATCTAAATTCCCTTCATATGGCATGGGTTGACCTGGGCTAAGGTTGCCAAGTGAACCCCCGCAAGTGGGAATCGAGCCTTGGTCTTCCGTACATGAATCAATGTTGATAACCACTGTACCACTGCGTCTATAAATTACACATATTTCCCTCTCCAGAACTAAGGAATTGCTGAAGCTTTTTGCATATGAAATTCTAACTAGTTGGAGGTCTTAAAAATTGCAAAATTTCTTCAATTCGGCCACCTAGAGCGTTTACAAGGTTCATTTTTCCCTTTCCCATTTTGTTATGAATTAATTTTTTATAGTTTTTTAACCATTTCTTAAATCTTGAAATTTCTATTCATTTATAGCAATGACAAAAGCTCCCCTACCTTTTAGATATAGGTTTTCCGAAGCTATAGACAAAGGAGACGCTATCCTGTAGATAAGGGGAAGGATTCTTTCAAAATTTGATTATATCCATGACGTAATCTTTTCTCTACAGAAATATCCACAAAATCCGAGTGTTTGTCAGTTTTATTATATAAAATTTCAAAACTAGGGAGAAGCACCCGCGGCTTAGGATGTTTCCGTATAAAAGATTACTCCGTGGATGTCATGCATTGGGTAATTTTTATGGGACTTTCATCTAATTTCAAAAGTTCTTTTTAAGATGGGTCATTATTCCATCTTCAAGCAATTCTAAAATATTTTTGCACTCATGATATCTATTATGTAATCTTTTATACAAAGACACCCTGAAAAGCCGGATAGTTTTCTACTGGTTTTGAATTAGCGGAAACTACCCGGTTTTTTGGTAGGTTTCCGTAGAAAAGATTACGTAATAGGTATAATGAATTTTGCAACGAAGAATATTATTTTTATTATTTTTTACTGTTTGATCTCGTTCTCCTTGAATTGTAAAGCAAGGTGGTTTGAAACAATTATTGAAACAAACCAATACTCAGAAGATTGTGAAGAGATTTTAAAGTTACGAATCATTCCGTAATCATGGGTTGGTTAAAAAGACAATGAGGAAAATTTTTTTGTGAAATAGTCTTTCGAAATTAGCAAAAACTTTTCATCAAAATAGTTTTGATTTTCTTTTGAACGCGTTATTTTGCAATGATGAGATTTCTTTTATTTCTTTTCGCTATTTAAATAATGTCCGTTCTCCTTGAATTGTAAAGCAAGGTTAGAAATAATTCTTTGAAGAATACTCGCCCAAAAATAAATAATAATTGATAATTGCGAAGAATTTTACAAATTTTACGAAAGTCATCGACATCATAGGAGAAAAAAAGTGCAATGAATTATTTTTTTGTGAAATACATAGTCTTTCGAAATCAGGAAAAAATCATTTTTGGCTTTCTTTTGTTAGATCGTTGGGAACCGTGGAACCATTGAGATCAATCCAAGGCTTATGATGAAGGGAGAAACAACCATCACAGGAGTCATGGCTGGAAGAATTACACCGGAAGAAAGCCTACAGTGTAAAGACTATATAAAACAGGGTCTACAGGCAGGCTGGATCAAGCCCGTTCTCTGGAAAGCTCTCAACCTGCAACATATAGGGCAGGCGCACGAGGAGATTATCATTAATAGTGGGGCAAAAGGTCAGATGGTTTTGAAGATTTAATCAGATTCAAGGTTTGGAATTATATTAGTATATTTACCTATGACTCTAAACATCTGTTGAAGCCCCCAGGCTAAAATTATAGTTTACAATCCTGCACATTTTTTTATGAGAAAGGCAACCTTCGGGTGTTCTTTCGTAATAATCATGCATACATCTTTTTCAAAATTTTCCAAAAAGAATTTGTACATTTAAAATTTAAAACTAAAGACTTTATAAAGAAGACAAAACACCTATTGTAATCTCGAAAGATCATGAATGTCAAGTTGATGTCTGTTTAGGGTGCATCTTTTTATTAGAAGGCCTCATTTTCCTGAAAACCCCCTCAGTACATTGCTCTTTATGACCGTTCCCCTGGGTTTTCTGAGGTCTCCCAGCAGCTTGCGTGAATGCTTTGAATTTTCAATGCGTGAATTGTAGAAATTTCCCCGACTTGCGTGAAAAATTTCCTGATTTCACGTAATCTGGGATTACGTGAATAACGAAAAGAAAAACAATTGCGTGAATGCGTGAATTCTGAGGTAACTTTGGGGATGCTAAATAGCATGATAAAGTTCTATCGTTTATTGGCATACAGCTTTGTTTACAAAGATATTCAAAGGTATTGAAATTCAATCATCGAATCCAATTTTACTGGCCATGAATAATTCAAATCTGAAATCTCAATGAATCTAGTAATCGCTAATTTTCTCCAGTATGAATAATTTGGTGTTTGTTATTCATCCTTTATTCATGTTTTAGGGATAGAGTTGGTCTCAGCTTGATCAACTCTCTAATATGTATCTTGTAACTTTTTTGAATAAGAGATGGATTTTTACTGGATATCTTTCAGCAGAAAAATTAATTGTCGAGAAATAACTGATTTTTTTACACGAAACCAGTAGCAGTACTGGGCTTTACTGGATTCATCAACTCCTTGAATATAGAGATATTTAGATCGATATTTACAAGGGCGGGTATTAGCTCTACACCCTTAAAAATTAAGACGAAGTTGATTCTCATTAAAGATATCGAGAACAACAAGAAACCTGAACTCATTTCTGGTATGATTCCAAACAGAGGAGGTAACCGACATTACGTCATCGCATTTATTTGCATCGTTGTGGCTTTTCGTCTTGGAATCGAAATCGGTCGAAGTTGGCCAGATTTTCCTTGCACTGGTGGAGCAGTCGCTACCACGCCTGAACCGTACAAAGTTGTGTACCCTATTGCTAAACCTGCTTCGTATACAAACCGAAATAGAGCGATCAATTTCCGTAAAGAGTCTTTGAAGGACCTTAAAGATTTGAAGCTGATTCATAATAATATTTCTAGATCCAATATCAAGGCTGCACCGCCACCCACGACACCCAGCTATGTGCAAATCAAACAGGCGGACTCAATGGGCGCCGGCGATTTTAACTGTGGCGGAACTGTTGTCGAAAGATCGTGCGCCTATTACGTCAAAGATCTTATAAAAGCGAAAGAGTTATGTGACTCCTTCAGTGGCCATTGTAAGGGGTTCGTGTTCAATGCTATGCCGCCCTCTGCCACAAAGGACGTGCAGTTTCTGATTTTCTTGAAGAAGAGAGTTGATAAAATGACTGTTAATATTATGATGGATTTTTATGTTAAATCGCAGTATATGTCTGAGATTGGTTGGAGATATGATAATTGAGATTTCAAACAATGCTCCAATTGTACTGAGGGATATATACAGTTGACTCTCTCTAATTCGAATCCCAAGGAGGGATTTATTGTTCGAATTATAGAGAGATTCGAATAGTAGAAAGTCTCTGTAGTAGAAAGTCTCTTGACGGTGACTTATATTTTGTTCGAATAGTAGAGAGATTCGAATAGTAGAGATTCGAATTAGAGCAAGTCAACTGTACTAAACAATTCAATATTGGTTTATTTAATGGAAATTCCGGGGGAAAGTCATCGATATCGAGACATTATAGATTTCCTCGAAAATCGCGTGTCTTTTTTTGACAGCCGCCATGCATCGATTAATGACAAACGCATTAACTCGTTGAAGATGAACATAGGTATAGGTCTAGTTGATTGCTGAATGGTAATTAGAAAAGTTTAATATTTGGTCAACTTTTTTATATACCGTAATAATAGCTCAATATTTGGAAAAGATATATGAATTTTACTATATTTAAACAACAAAGTCTTTTGTATTTACTTAAAAAATTGGCTTTCAAAATTACACCCTTATACAGTACAGTGCAAAATCAGCGGTCCTACAGTGCAAATTTCCACACTTACAGGGCACCAAAAATCTATTTTCTCAAAATTTGTCAACCCATACACTGTAGAGTGATTTGAAACCATTTATTTGCAGCGAGAATATTTTGACGGTAAATATTGTTGATTTTATACACAAATTCCATAACAGCGTCAGACAAATATTTGAGGAACAATTTACAACAACAATAACGTATACTATCTGAGAGGAGGAAGACACTTTTGGACCCTTCAAAACCACGCAACACAGGAGGAAAAATGAAGCTACTTTAAGTCAACACGAATGTCACGGTATATATGTGTAAATGGCCCTACCCAAGCAGGCACGGAACGATTTTTTAACATCAAAACAACGTTGTTTCAACGACAGAACGTTATTTAGACGTTGAAACAGGGCCTGCGGAACGTTTTTGGAAATAGAGGGGCTGCACTTACCGGGTGACTCAAGAAAAACTTCGCACATTTGGTGACTTCTTAGGGCCGAAAAAACTTTAATTTTGAGGTATAACTTTTTAAGTTTAGCCCTCTAGGTAAAAAGTTATGAACTTGCAAAGTTAAAATTCACTTTTCGAAAAGTGCAAAAACACGTCAAAAAAGGGGTATTAAATTTTCGCATTTTAATTCATAAACGGCATGCAATTCAACTCTTTTGGGACTCTTTTATAAGTTTTAAGACTTAATCAATGGTAATAAAGTTGTGAAAAATGTTAAAGAATGCCTTATTTGATACCCCTTTTTTGGTATGATTTTGCACTTTTCGTAAAGTGAATTTTAACTTTGCAAGCTCATAACTTTTTAAAAAGGTCATAACTTGGTAACTAATGAATCAAATTTACAGCATGTAGATTTCCTAAAACACATTTTATGCCTTTTCCAATGACATGACCCCCGTCTCCCGCGATCCCTAATTTAAAAAGTTATACCTCAAACTTTAAGTTAGACCTCCCTCTATCACTCGAGTTGAGTTTGTTGCATAGTTTTTAGGGCTCCAATACGCCGTCAAACGTGCGAAGTTCTTTTTGAGTCACCCGGTATTTGGGGCCGACGGGCGAGAAAATTTCTAAAAATAGGCCCTTTAGCGTTTAGGTTAGGTAAAAAAATATCTTTGAAAAAAAGTGGGACGGCTAAGGCTTAAAGCCTCCCCAGCCACCCCGGTTTTGCTGGGCCTAATGTGAATCAATGTTGAAATAACGTTGGGTGTCTGATGGAGTAATGGTGGCTAATGGCTAACTGACCCCTGACTTGAAAAATGGTTCCTCTCTGCTAATTGGTCAAGAATTAAGATAAAATATCAAGAGTAAGTAGAGCAATCCAGATATAGCAGTCGCGCCCAACGTCTCCAAGTAGCGATAGAAAGGGAGCCTCGGTCGGTTCACTCACCCTTGACCACCTAGTACACGGTTGCAAACGTCCTATATGCGAGAAAGAAAATGAGAAAATGAGAATGACAGAAAATGACAGGTTTTAGGCTTACTTGAGTCCATCTGAGGTTGAAATCATGAAAGCTAAAAGTTTAGTGAATCAAAATACAGTTGATTCCAGCCAAACTTGTGTAAATTTCAGGGGTGTGCTCTTTTTATTTCTTTTAGAGCCTTGTTTTGGCCTATTTGAACTATATAAACATGATGATAATACGTGTGGATAATATGGGACATTTACATCAAGATTTCAGTAGACTAAGATTTTAGATCCTGGACCCAGACCCCAGTGCATACTCCTCATTCTGAGCATGCCCTAACGCTACCAACAGGCCAGCTAATGGTAGGTCATTGAGTGTTTTCTCGGGCTTTATATGTTAGCACTCCTTTACAATACAAGCCAGTTTTTTTGTAGGAACAGTTTTTATAAGAATATCATAAGGGTGAAATTTGGGATTTGGGACAATAGGTGTAATAATAATAGTTGTTACTGCCGTGTGGCAGTAGTTTGTTCGTTATGCTTATAAAAAATGTAATTATGTAAATAACTTCTTTTATTGTACCAAATGTCAATTTCGGCAATAAATGTTTATAAATCTATGTCACTTGTATTTTATCGGCCTCTAGAAATAAGAATAATGCTCACCCTAGTTTGTTCTTAGAAAAAAACGTGAATTTTGATTATTGCTTGTTTTTTTTCAATTTACACAGTTCAATCTAACAATATCATAAAATCCTCCGTCATTGGTTATGCAATGTGCAGTAATAAATATGATAATTATGCATTTAGAATGACTAATGTATGCCTTGCATAATTAATACGTCAACCTAATTGCATAGTATCATCAATGAGTTTATTGGTACAAGTACATTCGATAGTTAATTAGACATTACGATTACTTGCTCCGAGAGAGAAAGTAGAGCATGAAAAGGATTTTTTTGAGGCTAAACAGTTTCCAATGCTATGTAAAATGACCACTTAAAAAATCAGTTAAAGGGATTTTTTTGTTTGAAAATGATTATTTCTTCTATAGTTTAAGTTACTATGCATTTACTCTAGTTATATCATTATTTACAATTCCAAATTACTTCATAAACTCAAAAGAATATTTTACAATAAAGGTTAAATAAAGCCAATGAAAATCTCAAAAATATTTTGTCTGCTTTAGATTTTCTGTTCCAGAGTGTTCGCAAGCCAAATTAGATTTTTTTTAACCCTTTTAAACAGGCCCTCCTGAAATTCTACAATAAAGTTAAGAAAATGTCGTGATAAGCGAAAGACTGCAGAAGCCGTTTTTCAAATTGCATTTGCTTTCCATGCGCCAAAATTTGATAGGTTAACCACACTGTAACCTCCAAACTCCCACCAAGATTTAACGCCAAAATGTACAATAAACGCCCAAAAAAATAATTTCTGTTCTGCCCGTTTATTCTTCTTTGATATGGTCAAAAAATAACTGTCCATTTGGTATCCAATTCAACCAACCCAAAAACTCCAAAAAGGAAACATTTCCATTATGGTCCTTATCTACCTGCTGTAGAGCGATCTCAATGTTCTCAGCATTTCCTCCAGAGTTAATCAAGACCGTCTTTAATTCTTCTTTATCCAAAGAGAAATTATGATCTCTGTCGTAGGATTGGAATAAGTCTAATGCTTGACGTATGAGTTTGTATCGCACTTGGTCAGTAACGTTTTGAAGACGCTCTTTACTTCGCATCCAGAATAAGAATTCGTCCCAAGAAACGGATCCGTCGTCATCTTGGTCCAGAATATACAAATAGACCTCACTCTGTTCGTCACTCAAACCCAAATCCTCTTTAAACAACACCTGTAGCTCATCCCGGCTTAACTGGCCATCCCGGTTGATATCATACTTGCGGAACAAGCTTTTTAGGGCAACGTCCGGACACCCGTCATCAAAAAATGAACCAGTCCGTTTGCGTCGTTCAGCTCCGGTATGATTCCGGTTTTTTGCCAACTTTTCTTCGATCACTTTGATGGTTTCTACAGACATTTTGAAGGGAACTTCTTGAGAGGGTATCCCAAGAGTAGAATGTTGAGTCTTTTTTGAATTCATTTGCGTCTTGCTTACTGCTATTTATACCTTTACTTTTAACCTGCAAAACAAACAAAAAATAATGATTAAGTTAAGTATTGCGTCTACAATGTAAATTGACACTATATCTTTTCCTCTCCCATGCTTACACAGTTAGCTCACCCCAACGGAGAACACTTCGTTTCCAAATAGGGAAATATTGACGACACTGAAAACTCTCCGTTTGAGAACTTCATCTGATTCTTGATGAGAAGTTTTAAAAGCTTTTTGCGGACATAATCTTGAGCTATCTACTAATCTACAGTGTTTTAATCAGCTTTGTCAATACTTTTGTGTTCTAATATTTTTCTTGTTTCGTTAAAAAATTCTTCTTGTTTAAAAAAAATGCTGCCAAGTGAATTATATGAAATCTCTATGAGAGTTTAGCAAATATTTCTTTAGTGAAGCCACTTCGTAAAAACAAACCTCTCTCTCTCTCTCTCTCTCCCGCTCTGACGAATGTTTGTTGATTTCATCGAAGAACCTAGAAATAGCTAAAAATATAGTATTTCTCTCTGTACTGAAAAAAATAAATTTTATCCATCTACTTTGCTGGGACAATTAGAATTAATTGAAACACCGACATTAGATTTTTTAAACACCTTGATACCGATATTAAAAAAATGTCAATCACCGAACACCGACAATACAAATTTTCGCGATTTTCCCGATTTTTGACCTTTATGCTTTTGAAAATCACCGACAATCTTGACTAGTATTGGTATTATGATAGAAAACGACGATTTACTTAATTTTCTAGTTACTTACCAATGTCATTCCTGACCCGATCTATGGTGCATCTAGTGCGCCTTTTAACATATAGTGGAACAGCTATCAAGTTTTTTTTGCTGACTTTAACACTGACGTCATCTGATAGTTGTTCCTCATTTTATATTCACTTTCCAAACTTTTTTGAAAAACTTGTTAATTTCTTTCTTATATACAATTGTGAAATCAGTTTGATATTTATTAACAAATTATTGACAAAACGTTTATTCCTTTGTATGCCTGTCAGCTGATTGTTTAGCTACTAGAAAAAATGACGTATTGATTAGGTCAGCATATTTTGAGGTCACTAGTAATTCTTGGAATTACTAATGAATGATTTATCATAAGCACATCATGCGCATACGTGCATCGTAAGCATTTTCGATTATTTTTTCCGTAAGAATTTTACAAAATTTACAGCAGTGAACTTCTGAGAATAAACCTTGAAGACCGATAAAAATGCCACGGCGTCCGCCATGTTACATCAGTCCTTCTTGTAAAAATGTTTCACTTCATCAACATTTTGTTCCCATTTTTAATCATGTTTTTATAGAATAAATAATTATTAGTGATTATTACAATCAGCTTAAAGGCACATAATATTCCGATAGGGAAAGAGTAATTATAGGTCAGAACCTCTCGTCAACCTCAATGATGGAGTAAAAAGCCAGGGGACTTTACACTTGCTTTACAATGTCAATTTTGTATCTTTGGTGATTTTCCGGTTGTTTTTTGGGTGGAGCATCTATTTTGGGACTTTTTAAGAAAGAGAGCATCCATAAAAGACGTCCGCACCTTAGGGGGGGGGTGCTAAAAAGGAGACACAAGCGGACAGGGGGGAGGAGGGGGGGGGGGGTT